>BQNB010038776.1:0-48523 GCA_026074375.1 Tanacetum coccineum | reverse complement strand
TTAGTATTTAAAATAAGGGTAGAAATGTAATTAAATGTGATCTTGAAAATAATAAGTGATCTAATCGACTCAAAGTGCTTAATACTCTTCGGAAAAGGTTTTATGGTTACGATCTCATACCTAACAACATTTTAATTCACGACGATTCTGAAGTCCAACCAGAATCGGAGGGATCTAGTCCTATGATCCAACCAGAACCGGAGGGATCTACCCAAGGACACTCCATAGTTAGAAATAGCAGTCCTTGGGTATGATTGGAGATGAATGGGTATAAAGGAATAATGCCGATTAAGATTGAGCTAACACTGGAACAATCATAACAAGGTGTTAGTAATGACATCTTGGTAGAATGAAAAAGAAATGTAAGGATAAAGGTTCTAAAGAAAGAAGCCCTCCCTACACCTTAGGCAGAAACCGGGTCAATACATACTCTATCGGTTTTCACTAAATAAACAAACCAACTTTCTCATCGGATTAATAATGGTTAATACAGTTTTCTTATATAAGGTTCGACCACTCTTTTATCTTCTGTTAATTAGCTTGCGTAGGTTAAAGTAGCTTGCATTGATTTTAGTCACCAAACAAACCGTGCTAGTCTCTCAGGCTGAAAACCCCCTTTTCCTGTTAGAATTAGGAGTTAGGACTGACATAGGTTTAACGTAGGCTAGAATAGAATAGAATTAACATAGATTAGATAACCAAGATATTAACTAAATTAATAGATTTAACCTCGCTTCAAGTGTTCGACACCCTACTTACCACGAAACTACTACTGACCAGGTACACTGCCCGTTAACATGTTGTTTTTGGTTTAGTCGGCAAAATATAAATTTAAAACTTGAATAAGTAAATCATACATACAACGATAGCACAATCAAGTTTTTGGCGCCGTTGCCGGGGAGTAAAAATTAATCTTGATTTTTATTTGATATTTTGGTTTTTAACATTAGATTAGATCTAACCCTTAGGATTAGTGTAATTTAGATAGTGTATATTCTTGTATATTATGTAAAATATTTTTATATTTGTATTTAATTGTTTGCTTGTATATATTTAATTGATTGCGTATTTAATACACTATTCTGGTCATTATTTGAATACGGTGTATCCAATACCATCGGATACGGCATATCCAGTTTCCTGTCTAATACAGTGTATTCATTCAAACTGATTAATACGGCATATCCACTTCCATTGGATACGGCGTATTGATCATCTAGAACAGAATCTGATCCTAAGTTCTCCTAAATTGATTTTCATGCAAAAATTTTTCTTTAGAATAAATCCTTGTTTGTCCTTTGTTACAGGAAGTACATGACAAGGAGTTCTATGAACGAACTATTTACACCTTACAAAGATCCTGAACAAGAATTTCGATCATCAAGGAGGCACTTCAAGACTCTAAGTCTTGACGAATTGAGATCACCTGGTTTCAATCTACTTTATGACCAAGAATACTCTGAGGAGGAAGAAGAAGCGGAAACAATGGCGGAAACTATGGAGCAATACATGAGCAAAACCTGAACTAACTATGGATCAGGAGTTGCTAGGCCTAAAATTGATGACAAAGATCAATTTGAACTGAACGGCCAATTTCTTAAGGAGCTTCGAGAGAACATATTTAGTGGTTCGGATAATGAAGATGCTAATGAACATATTGGAAAAGTTCTCGAGATAGTTGACTTATTTCATACTCCTAACATTACTGAAAATCAACTAATGCTCTAAGTCTTCCCTATATCTTTAACTGGAGCCGCGAGTTGTTGGCTAAGAAATGAACCAACCGGTTCAATCATAACTTGGGGAGATCTTAAAACTAAGTTTTTGAACAAATATTGCCCACCCGGTCGAACTGCGAAGAAAATGGAGGAAATCAACAACTTTCAGTAAGAGCCAGATGAAACCCTTTATCGAGTATGGGAGCGCTTTAAAGAACTCTTGATGAAGTGTCCTCAACACTATTTGACTGAGATGCAGGAGGTGATTTTGTTCTACAATGGATTGGATGTTCCAACACGACAAATTCTTGACTCAAGAGGTGCCATCCCTACCAAGACTGCTGAAGATGCTAAAAAGGCCATCCAAGAAATGGCAAAATACTCTCAAAAATAGCACAATGGAACATCTAGAGGGAGAAGTACTAAGACTTTTAATGGAATAGCTGCTATTCACGCACAACTAAACAATTTGGGAAGAGAAATCAAGAAGGTGAATGAAAAAGTTTATGTTGCTCAAGTTGGATGTGAAGTATGCAAAGGACCCTACTACACCAAAGATTGCCTACAACAAGAAGAAGGGAAAACCCTTGAAGAAGCTTACTATACGCAATTTGGTGGACCTTTTCAAGGAGGAGGATATAGAGCTACAACTCCAAGATTCTATTAAAGGAACAACACAAATCCTTCGTACCAAGAACGGAGGCAATCTATGGAGGATACCTTGAGCAAAATTCATGAGTAAATCAGCAAAAAGACATGAGGAAAACTCTAACTTGATCAAAGAGATCCGAGCTTCGACAGATGCTGCGATAAGAAACCAAGGAGCATCGATTAAAACTCTTGTAATTCAAATCAGACAAATGAACAAGGTACTACAGGAGAGAGGATTTGGAAGCTTACCAAGCTCAATGGAAACAAAACCAAGAGATCAAGTTAAATCGATTTCGACTATTGATGGAGCTAATTTACATTTGATAAGTCGTATTGGGAGATCCCAATACGCCGTATCCACTAGGCAGGACAGTAATGAGGTTTACAAGTCAAGACAAATGACGATACCTTTTCCAAGTCGTTTAGAATACCATTACTGTGAAGATAATGAGGAGAGCTACGGACCAAAATTTGCAAAAGCTTATGGAGTTTCACCTATCAAAGGCACTATACCCTGAAAGGAGAAAGACCCAGGGAGTTTCACTTTACCTTGTTTTATTAATGATAATTGCTTTGACAATGCTCTTGTTGACTTAGGAGCTAGCATTAGTGTTATGCCCCTTTCGACCTACCTTAACTTAGGATTAGGCAAATTAGTTCAAACTAGGTTGACAGTGGAATTGGCAGATTATCAGTGAAATATCCAAAAGGAATAGCTGAAAACGTGCTAGTAGGAATTGGTAAATTTACTTTCCCAGTAGACTTTGTAATTCTAGATATGATCGAGGATATCAAAGTGCCCTTGATCCTCGGAAGACCATTTTTGTCTACCGCCCATGCTAAGATTGATGTTTACAAAAGAAAGATCACCTTAAGAGTTGGGGAAGAAAAGATTTTTTCAAAAGCGTTAAACCTACTAGTAGTTTAATTAAGAGGGTCTATATGCTAAGTTTAAAAGAGATAATGGAGCTTGATTTAGAAGCTAGGCTCATGGGAGAGACTTTGGTGTTAAATAGATCATTAGACCCTTTCTTGGAAGATTACATTGAATTATATGATCTAAATGAACCAATTAAGCCTAGGAGAAATCAAGGAGATGATTTAATGCCCACCATTGAGGAAGGTGAGGTAATTGAGGAATTTAGAACTAGGAATGATGATCTTGATACTGGAGTTAATGATTACCCTAGTTATTGTGATGATGATAAGAAAATCCATATAGATTGTGCTCACAACTTAAAGTTTTCATGCATGATAGGATTTGAATTTACTCACGCTAACTTTTTCCCACTATTGTATGTCAACGTAATGTCAAGAGAATTTCATAATTCAATAATGAAAGATAAGATGGTGTATAAAGGGAATAATGTTGTAGGAACCTTAATGAATGTGCCTATTTTTGTTGGAAACTTTTCTGTTGTAACGAGTTTTGCAGTTTTAGAAAACATGGATGCTTATCGTGATGATGGAATGGGCAATGTTATTTTTGGTGAACCGTTCTTAAAAGAAGTTGGAATTAGAACAAGACGGTTTGATGGATTGATAACCCTTTACAAGGGTGATGATGAAGTAACTTACCAAATGGTGCGATCACATTCGAGGTTTAGAAACCTTACTAACGAGCAATGCAACAAGATACCACCATTACTAAGGGTAAGTGAAGAGGATAAGAAGAATGGAATCTCGCATGCATACCAAAAGCTTGAAAGGTTCTACAAAGGAGTATTGAATTTAGGACCCGATTATATCCGACATGCGAAGATGGAAGAATGGCTCACATGCAGGCACATACGCGTGCACGAGATGGAATGAAAGGAAGCTGAAGAAAAGTCTAACTTAAAGACTTTGTTGTAAATAAAAGTGCTTCCCGAGAGACAACCCGGATTGTTATTTAATTTTGTTATCGAGTCTGTCTTCCCAGATGTCAATACGGCGTATCCAAACCCCATGGATACGGCGTATTGAATGTCTGGACGTTATCAGTCTTTATTTTTCATGCACTTTAAAAACATTATTGTCAGAACTGCGAATACGCCGTATTCAGGTAACTGATACGCCATATCCACATTCTGACTTGTAATTAGTTTGTTTACTTTAATTTAAATTAACTGTAGGTACCAAGATAGAATTGCATTTGTTTTCTGAGAATTTACACAGGACCTCGAGAATAAAAAATCGATAAATAATGGTAAAGAATCTACGATCTAAAATTTTGAAGTGTTGGAGTCTTGAAACCTCAAGGCGGCTGTTCAACATGAATTCTTGCTCATAAACGCAACTTGGAGAATCTACCGAGCAAATCTCAAGGGAGTTTCTCATTCGAATTCTTTTTATTTCCCGTATTTAATGTTTTACATATACAACGAGGATGTTATATAATTCAAGTAGGGGGATGGAATTAGAATGTTTATTTGTCGTAATTTTCACAATAAAAGGCTTAAATTATGCTCAAATTTAAAATTTTTTCAAGAATACTTTTGTGAAATTACATGTTACATAACCCACACACAATAACCCTTGATAGATATTATGAGGATTTAACCTTTCCGTTTCCAAATGTTTACCCAAATTCCACAAAAATATGAGTGTGCCGGTGATGTTGTAGACTTTAGAACTTGGCTTGGTATATCTATTCGAGACTGCAACGATAAGTACTATGGATTTAGATGGAGTAACTTGTTTAAATTGGTAAATTTTAGGATTACACCCAAATCGCCTATACACTTTTCTTATTAACTAACTACACCGGTTAGTTAACCTCCCATTTAAACCCTTTGTTACTCTCATTTTTAGAGTAAGATACCCCTAGAACAACCCGTAGAGCCAATCCTTTAGGAATTTACACCAATTATTTGTTTCGTTACACCATTACACCTTAACCTACCTTGTTAGATTAAGTTTAATTTACAGTTGCTAGTTGCTTAAAGTGTAAAGTTTGTATTTCCCGAGTCTTGTGTCATTTTCTATCTTTAGTGCGGTTAGAAATTTGCACATTGCAAATGGGAATGTATATTAGTCAAAGCTCTTGTGATTTTACTACCGTTACAATTATTGGTAAATCCGAAGAATGAAGAATTACCGAAGGAATTATTATGATCATGAAAATGGCGAAACTACACTGAGATTTGAAGTATAGTTAGCAAAAAAAAAAGAGAAAAAATGAAAAAAACAAAAAGAGAGAAAGTTTGATGATGATCGTTTCGCAAAGATCATTACCGAAGGAATTACACGAAGGATCGATTATTCGTTGATACGACTAAGAAAATCAATGATGTAAAGTATTGTACAAAGTGGAAGATATCGCCACTTACCTTGTAAAGTATGTAAAGTTTTGGGATGATTGGGAAGTTGACCGTTATGGGAACGCCAAATTAGGTTGTTGTTTTTTGTCTATGATCAAGACGTTGTAAATAGCTGTGTCTTTATCATGGTAACGGTCGGTAAAATAAGTGTCTAGCAACTTGTATCTTAGTCTTAATCTATTTGTTTCTTGATTTTATTTAACAATAATTTACTTCCCTTCACTGATGTATTAGCACTGGTTTTACTCAAACGGGGAATTGTTTGATGTGATCGAGCGTGTTTGTCTATCCCGAAGATTTCGAGTGTGTATGATTGTCTCAGCTGCCTGGGGGTTACTATTTTGGTTGAAAGTTAGAAGGGTTCCTACCTATATTACTCTACTAGTCCTAATCTTAAGCCTTTTTGAGGTGGGAATGAGCAGTCACATGCGTCTATCCTGGTGTTTTGGGTGTGTATGTGTGGTCTTTGTCGCATCCTTGGAAACAATTTGGTATCGATGAAAGATTAGTTAGAGTAATCAAACCGTACGCCTTTCCATTCAAACCATATTTACGCCTTTATAACCTTGCTTACTCCTTAGCTTTAGCGGTGGAGATGTGGTTTTCCTTGCCAAAGCTTATGATAGAATACTCATCTCGACGACAGAGCAAATTGAGCTAAATTAGTTACATTGTTACACATAGATTAGTTGAGTGATTTGAGTGTTTTCATCTTCCTACTTCGTGAGGTGTTTGGTTGTATACTTGTAATTAATCGAATAAATGTTTTAAAGGAAAATATCCTTAGGGATACATTTTTATAAACTTCTAAAGGCTACTTGAGGACAAGTAGGATTCAAGTGGGGGGATATTTGTTGACTATCAAATAGTACTAATTTATAGCATAATTTTATCTTTGATTTAACCCAATTTTGTATAATTTATTTCAGAAGAATTGTTAACTTTATCGTTTATATTTAAGAGAATGATATTAATTATGGAGTGATTGGTGAAATTTAGCAAAAGACATCACATTCTGGAGCTTAATGAAGATATTTTCGAAAATTACTTTCTGAAGACAATACGCGCCATATCCATCATAGAAGATACGGCAATTATCCGTTGTCCTTGCATTCACCAAAGACCACCAAAAGGAAATGAAGTTGAATACGCCGTATCCAGAAGATCAATACGCCGTATTCAAGTTATGATATAATAACTATTCTAGAAGATATCTAAACAGTAGGTCGCTACTCAAGAAACACCAATACGCCGTAATCCAACTCTTGGATTACGCCACTGTATTCAACGACTTCTAGGCCCTTATACAATAGAAAAACTCAATAAATCGAGTTTTTAGGTGTTGCTAAATTATAATTTTCGAACCTAAACAAAAAAGTTGATGTTTCAGAGGAGAAAGAAAGAGCAGAAAGTGGTCGAGCAAAGCTTATCAATTCCATAGGAGACTGTTGGTAATTCCATATACTTTAGTATCGTTAGTTTTTTGTATCATTCGTCTAAATCAGGTTAGTTTACTTGGAAAATAATAACTCTTGTATTTATTAGTGACATGTGTAGTAGGCTGACTACAGACCCTCGGGTATTAGCCATTTTTATGAAGATTTTTCGAATGTTGGTATTTGTTTATCTCGATTCTTGGTTTTATGTTTGCGTGCTTGTTTATGTTTATCTATTTATACTTTTTTTACGCGCTTTGGTCATGCGATCCTGTCATTTCACTAGATCTAGTTGAGTGACCAAGCGGATCTAGAGTTTGAGTTGATGACTCTCCATTAGTAGTTATTTATACAGCCAAGTATAATATTTACACAAATATTGTCTTCAATTCTAAGTCTGTGTATAGGATCGATTTGGGCTTAATCTCGTTAATGGGTATAGTCGATTGGTTTATGATAGTGTTGAATTGCAGGTGACCTAGATAATTCAACAAATAACTTTCTGATTCCTTTGGATAGTTGGGCAAGTTGACTACTAAGTGTATAGATTGCTCATTAACGGTAAGTAGTAAAGTCTCTATGAGCTAGGTTTAACAAGATCACCATGTGCTTTAATCTTATGTAGATTGATAATCAGCTTATAGAGAATGCTTTATACGGATTCTTTAATTGGGACAAATTAATGTGTCCCTAGGTCTTAGGAAGAAGTAAAGCCTAAGTCTAAGGGGGGGGGAAATTGGGGTTTTGCTACCTCAGAGGAAGAAATCATTGCACTAAATAAACAAACCAACTTTTTCATTGGATTAATAATGGTTAATACAGTTTTCTTATATAAGGTTAGACCGCTCTTTTAACTTCTGTTAATTAGATTTTGTGGGTTAAAGTAGCTTGAATTGATTTTACTCACCAAACAAACCGTGCCAGTCTCTCAGGCTGAAAACCCCCTTTTTCTTGTTAGAATTAGGAGTTAGGACTGACATAGGTTTAACATAGGTTAGAATAGAAAAGAATTAACATATATTAGATAACCAAGATATTAACTGAATTGAAAGATTTAACCTCGCTTTAAGTGTTCGACATCCTACTTACCACAAAACTACTACTGACCGGGTACACTGCCTGTTAACGTGTTGTTTTTGGTTTAGTCGGCAAAATATAAATTTAAAACTTGAATAAGTAAATCATACATACAACGACAGCACAATCAACAACCTTTTAGACCTTGTAATTAAAAGCACGGAATATATACACTAGCACCTCACATAAGTGTTTAGGATTCTCTCTTTCACTCGGTTGTATAATAAATTATGACATATGGGGGAAACGGAAAATCAACACTCATTACCTGTCATAACATATAAATTACCATAGGATTGGTAAAGGATCAAACCTCCACCGCTAGGTGCAAGTATTATTCATTACAATCTAAGAGGTCTTTTAAAGGGTTATGGGGTGTAGGTGTAAGATAACATATAAGTGAAAAAGAAACGGATGGGATACATTTGGGTGGCTTTGGGTGAATTTGAAGTGGAAGGGTTAGCTATTTATTTACATGAATACACGCTGGTTTAGTTGCTAAGCCAAGATTCAGACGAAGATATACAAACTCTACACATCTCTACATTAATTTCTTTCTTTTTATTTTCTCAATTTTTTAATAACATAATACAACATGGGGTTTATAACACGTACCCCTACACTTGAGCTTTTACATGCTCCCTATTTACAATCTAACTAATGACCTGATTTGAGGTGGATCAAAATAACATGGAGATCATTTGACAAACATATGGGGGTATTGACTTAACTTTTCTTCCCCATTCTTCTGCGAAATAAATACTACCATGAATCCCAATTGTATCAAAATTATATTTATAAGAATAAGGACTTAGCAACCGTGTGCTTAAATAATTAACTCGGGTTCAACACAATAATGTACTAAAAATGAGTACATACAAGGTAGGCTAAGGCTTTTTTTAGTGTAACGATTGGTTTAAGGGTGACAATGCTCTTCATTAATAATCTGGGATCCACCAAAAAATTACGAGAACCATGAAAAAAGATAGGCTCGGAGGGTTGTACTAAGGGTATCCTGCACTAAAAATGAGTGCATGGCAAGGGTGTGGGATGGTTATATGATCGAGGTGACCATCATAACAATTACGGGTTTAAAACATGGGTTAATCCTAATGCCTCTTATCAAGCAAATCCTAATACTTACTATGCGGTCTCGGGATGCATCATAAAAACAAGTTCTAGAATTTAATATGCTACCGGTACACTCTCATAATCCTAAAGTAACCAATACCAATGTTCCAAACAAGGCGACAAAGACCACATGTACACATCCGTAACGACAGAATAGACACATGTGACTGCTCACTCCCTAACTCGAACAAGCTAAAGGTATAATATCTAAGGGCGAACCTCACATTGTGAGGGTGGAATTTAAGGGTTTTTGTGCTAGTAATATAAATTCCTATCCATGAGACGCTATTAATACTTGGTTTTTGTTGGTATGTGTCATAAAAAAATTTAAATTTAGGTAAAAATCACCTCTTATGCTATGTTTCGATATATTACCCATCATTTTAAAGAACAAAGCAAATGGCAAATGAAAGAATAGTTTCTAAGGTTTATTTCCCCCCTACACTTAAGTTGAACATTGTCCCCAATGTTCTCTAAAAGTACCCATAAGAACGAATAAAGGGAAAAGAAAACAAGGAAAAGAAACTAATAATCCCCTGGTTTGCTCAATAATGGAGAAGAAACATGTGACAACTGGTTAAATCGTCCTCTAAGAATCATCCAATGAAACTTTCTAAGAACTTCCAAGCTTCTTCTCATCAAATATAACCTGTAATCAAAGACAAAGACAAGTACACCAAGCATAAAATGTGCGATAGACATATATACAATGTGAATTTAGGGTTCGACTTAATATATAGGATGAGAGAGTTGTTAAACTCATTAGGTTTTGCAGGTTTACAATAGAATAATACATATTTTAAATGTTGTGCAAGTTTTATTTTCAAAAATAATTAAAAACTTTGATTTTTCTGGACTTGGGCGTATGACGCCGTCAAGGTTGTTGTGACCCCGTCACAGGTGTCGCGGTGACGGCGTTGCGTGTAAATCATGACGCCGTCTCCACGTTCTGTGAAAACAAAATTTTTGTTTTTTGATGAAAAATTTCCTGCACTTGATTCCATAAGTTGATTCCTGTACAAATATCTGCATAAAACTTGAGATTTAACAATTCAATCACATGACTCGAAACTGACACGAATTAATCTATACAATTTATTTAACATGCTTGAACTTGGCTCAAAAGCCAAATAAATTCCCCTACACTTATTATTTGCAAAATACCTTTGATTGAAATTAAGACGAGGTTAAAGACAAACAAAGCATGATTACAAGATAGTTCAAACATAATAAAACAAACTATAAAGAATTAAAACACGCATGCCACTCCTTATTGCGGGAAAAGAAAATTGGGTTGCCTCCCAAGAAGCACTTTTCTTTATTTACGAGTCTTGTAGCTAGAATTGAAGTCACACGTCCTTACGTGACTTCTCCTTCATCATCCATTCCTCCTGCTTTAACAGGAGCGGGTTGTTTATTTTTGAAGTTGTTTCTCCTCCATTGGTTGAACTTCATTTCCTTCTCAAGGTGGTGTTTTATTATTTCTTCTCACTCTAACACTAACTTATTTATAGTTATGATAGGGGCTAAGGGCTCTATGTCGTTCTTAACTCCTTTGTCGGTTAGACAGGAGGGATCGGATGTCCTATAGAAACTCACCTTACTCTTTCCTGACCTTAGGGTTATAGGGCCTGTGTCAAACTTAATTGAGGCCTTGGCTGTTGTTAGGAATGGTGTTCCTAAGATGAAAGGCCTCTTTTCATTTTCCTTGATATCGAAAATCACAAAGTCTATGGGAAATACATGTTCAGCGACCTCTACTAACACATCCTTAGCAATTCCTAAGGGGTAAATGTACGAGTGGCTAGCTAGTGATAGTCTAATGTCTGTCTCAGCAGGCCTATCATCGGTAAGTCTCATGTAGGTGGAGTAGGGCATAACGTTCACATCGGACCCTTGATCGACAAGGGCGTTCACGTGCTTAAGGTCCCCTATGTTGCAAGGTATTTCGAAATTCCCTCTGATGTCCTCCTTCTTTGTTATCTTTTTCTTGAGAATCGTGTCATAAACAGGTCCCCTAGGTAATACTTTATATGCCTTTCCCTTTTTCTTTCCAACTCGGGTTCCCGACAGAGAGTTATTGAATCTGTTGTTTTTTACCAGTCCCTTGATCAACATTTCATTGATCTCATACTTGAAGTAATATGCGACAGGCTGAGACCCGGATGTTTCTTCTGCTTCATTATTCTCAAGTGTTTTGATCGACTCATTTTTAGTTCCGTTTTCAACTTCATTCATTGCTTCGGCTTTCTTGATTGGCATTTCCATTTCGGTAGGTATTTTAGTGTTGTCGGGTGTCTCTTCCGTCTGGTTATTCTCTTCTTCTTCATTTCTTGCAAGGGAGATAGAGTTTACGTTCTTCGTGACGGGGAATTTAGCTCATTCTCTTATTGATACTTTCTCAGGGGTTCTGTTGGTCGTGAGTTCCTTGACAAGTTCGAACATTTCAGTCATCCTACCGTTGATTTCCTCACATTGCTTGAAGATGGTGTTTTCAAATCTTTCCATTCTTTAGGTGTGTGCGGCTATGTAATCCCTTACTTGAGCCTCAAAAGTTGTTCCTAATGTTTGCGGTTGAGGAGTTGGACCTGTACGTTCACGAAAAGCGAAGGAGTTCAGCGTTGGCAATTCGTTTTGATCTTTTGAGTGAAAGCTCGAATAGGCTGCATTGACATAAGCTTGAGGGTTGTGTGTTAAGTTTAATGGGGGTTCCAGTCGCGACCCTTTAAGTAAGAAGTAAATTTGATCTTCAAGCTCAAGAAGTCTCTGATCAGGTGTTTTTGTGATGCCATGAGGTGCAGTGATAGCCTTGACTGGTTTGACGAATTCCTTAGTGTCATCCCAGCCTTCATGGTCATAGAGGGCATGGTTCTCAATGATTTCCCAGGATTCGTCGGCATTCTTATTGCGGAGTTTACCGTCAGCAGCGCGGTCAATTTCGCACTTAAGATGAAAGGAGACATGATAAAAAAAATTGGATTTGAAGCTAACGATCGATGCCATGATGAGGGACTTTTGGAGTAAGTCCTTGAAACAAGTTCATGCTTCGAATAACGATTCTTTGTGATGTTGTTGGAACATCAGGATGTCATTGCGGAGTTTTGCGGTCCTTCCCGGTGAAAAGAATTAAGCAAGGAATCAGGTAGTAAGATCCTCCCATGTGGTGATGGATCCTGCTGGAAGGCGTTCAAGCCAATTGCTAGCTTGATCGCGAAGGGAAAATTGAAATAAACGCAGATACTTTCTTTCCCTATTGTTACCCTCAAGGTCAAGTGAGTCCATAAGTTTAAGGAAATCCTTGAGGTGTTGGTTTGGATCCTCGGACAGAAGTCCGTGGAATAAGCATCCGTTTTACACCAACCGGATGGTGTCGGATCAAAGAGGTACCACGTCGTTCCCTATGGGGAGCTCAATAGTATTCTTGTAGCCCTCGTGGCTAGGTTTGGAGTAATCTCCTAGAGTACGGATAGGATTCTTGTCTCCCATGGTGGTTGACGAGAATGGGTTACAAAACAGATAACACAAAGAAAAGATAGACTACGAGAAATCTGATATGCGAAAATTAAAGTCTCACTTGAAAGGATTCAAGCGAGTAGAACTAAGCTAAACTATGATCAAAACCTAAGTATTCCCCAAGCGGCGGTGCCAAAAACTTGATGTGCGGTCGTCGTAGGACTTCTACACGAGAAGTTTTACTACTCCCTAGGCAGTGCACCTAATCGTTGTAGTGTAGTATAGGCAAGACTCGGGGTTGTTTATCATTCACTCGAGGAATAGGTTGGGAAGGCTTGGCCACGGTCTAACAGAATTCTAAGGGTCGAGAGAAGATTATTTTGTATTTCTATGTTTTATGGAAAGCAAGTAAATCGTATAATTGGATAGGAGGTTTGGTTTTAGCTAATTAAACTAAATAACAACTACGCAACTGGTGATAATTATAAGATAAAAGATTATGCTTATTTAATCATGTATTACTCCCTAGATTTCTTGTCCTATTGTTGTTGCCTTATCACCCTTGTGATGATCTATGTAATTATTTCCTAAGTCATGAACGAATTACACTAACCCGCCATCTACTTATCATTCTGTTAGAGCAACACACAAGTAAGGTAGTATGAAGACTATTACATGGCTCCTAAGAGTACACTAAGTGCATGCGAAATACATTAAGAGTGGATCAACCATATTAGGGGGCAAGGTAGTATGAAGACTCTTACCCGATGGTATCCTTTCTACACAATCATGTTTCCTTAGACATATCTATAGCGATACAGACAAAAGCTGATTTTCTAAGACCTAACATGCACATCCATCACAAGAAGCAACATCACTAAGATCTACATTCTAGGTTTCATACAATCATAAACAAGCACAATAATAAGTCTAGCCAAGCATGTTAAAGATAGAGCAAGAATAAATAATCAAACAACACATAGACGTATTGAATGATTAAGTAAACCTTACTTGATTAAAGTATGAATTGAAGGAAGTACAATAGGGTTTTTAGGCCCTAAAATTGTTCATAACAGCTGCTAAATGAACTAGGGTTCGTACCCTCTTTTTATTCAAAAGATACACAATCAAAACCCTAAATTCGGGTTTGTATATATAGGAAAAACGATGCGACGGCGTCACGTTTTAGTTGTGACACCATCGTAAATAGAATCTTCTAGATCTGCGTACGAGTCGGTATGGGCTGACGCCGTCTTGAAATGTTGTGACGCCGTCACAAGGTGGGTTGTGACGGCGTCATGTATAGCTAGTGACGCCGTCTCTAGGCTCTGTGAGCACAAATCTTCAAGAGTCTTGGTGTTGGTTCGTAATCTTGTTCGTTTCTTCTCCAAATGAGCCCAAGTCACATGTAATTCATCCAAATGCCTTCCAAATGAGAAATACCTGAAAAGGAACGAATAAGTACCTATTTTGGGCATCAACACACGATTTTAAGGGTTAAACGACCTCGAAAAAATATATAAAATGACACCACATCAATATCCCTCAAAAATACATTAAATATTGCAAAGTTTGCTTGTTTGTTATGTAATATTCATATCAGGACCAAAAATGAAGAAATGGACTAAACGTGTAAAAGAATCCCGTTAAATACACTAACCGTCATTATATGAATAATCTAGAAGAAAATCTAAGGAGGAGTTAATAAACGAAGCCAAAGTGTGGCTCACAGTTTATTTTGTGCGACATACTTCAAGACGAAGTAAATGCTATTTAATTAAACACCAAGTGAGGCGCACAATTTTACAAGTGCGGTGCACTTCTCTTGCAGTTACTCCTAAACCATAAATGATTGCAATGATTGTGCAACCTTTCACTCCCCCAAATTCAGCAACTGATGACCCATCCTCAAGTATAAATAGAGCATTAATTTTGGAGGAAATCATCACTCAAATAATCTCATTCTTATCTTTCAATCATCAATCATCAACTCCAAGTTAGTTTAGTAGTTCTAAGAAGGTTTTTGAAGGTTAACCATCACCTTCATCACTTTCCGGGTAGAGAAGGAAGTAAGGCACAACTGAACCTCAGAATGTTAGAGTTTCTAGTGTTACTATAGTCAATTGTTATTTAATTCTTGGAAGGTATTGAAAGATTTAGAACCTCTACTCTTGGAATTTCGTAAAAACATGTTTCTATCCTTAAAAAATATGAATGTTGGATTTATCATAATTATTATATGTGTTGTTATTATGATTGTTGAGTAGATTAACATGTTTAGTTAGGAGCTATGTGATTATTATGGATCAAACTTAAACTTTTGAATGAAGTTCTGATATGAATAATATAAGCTTGATGCTTTTGAACTTGGACTCTTTAATCTTCATTTGATCACCACTTATCCTGGATATAGGTCGAAAGACTCCGGTTAAGTGATTGATTTCCAAGTTGTTTGTCTGTAGCAACTAGACCTTAGCCTTGTGAGGATTGACTAAGTAAACGAGCATTAAACTAAGTACAAAAGGGTTTAACGCTAAACCACATGTCTAATGAACTTGGTTTAGCAAGTTTATATTACTCATTATCAAACACGAATCACACTTAAAGCATTTTCATGATAAAAGATAAAGGCCAAAAGGGTTTTTCATTAACTAACCATTCTTAAATCGATTATAATTACATTCTAAGTAACTAACCATTCTTAAATCAATTATAATTACATTCGTGAATCATTCATCTACTCAAGTTTATCCATAATGTTTCTTGTTCCTTAACAAAACATGTCCTTATATCATTGAATCAAACCATTATCTTTAGATCGTGACAGTCTATAAGATAGCATACTTTTCGTAATATTATCGACTTTTTCTAAGAATACCCAATCCCGTGGAACGACCTGGTCTTACCTAAAAAAGATTATACTACATACGTGGGTTATACTTTTACCCCTGTGTTTCCGTCTATTAACCGGTAATTCTAGTATTATAAATTTAAAGCTTTTGAAACACATCAATAAACATATGCGATTAATAAGTCTAACACAATATGACACCTCATTGAGCAAGACTCAAAGTTCAATCTCACCTGATGAGTTAAACATATGTTTGAAAACATTTGGTTCAGCTAAAGGTTTCCTTATGTTTGTCATGATATGTATTAGACTAATTGTAATGCTTGCATGAATGCAAGATGAACCTACAACCATAGTAAATAAGTGAAAGCCATTAGACTACTATTGAAAGAACATTCTAAAAAATTCTTTAAAGGGCTAAAGACATGTTCATAGTTTATGGATTTTTAATAAGGAAATTAGTGTTGAGGTTATATACTAATGCTTATTTTGATTGAGATGTTCTCAATCCTAGTCATAATAGGATTTCATTATAAATGATAATTTTGCTGACTAGACATGCTTGATTGAAAGCATTGTTGCACTATTCATTAAAGAATGAGAATACATCACAGTTTGGAAAGTTGTGAAGAAGACCGTCTCATATAGGTGGTTTTACTTGCTTCAAACAACCTATGTAATTTATTGTGGTGATGCTAGTATTATTGTATTAGCATTTGAACACACATATACAAAATGACAATCATCGTATTATTCAAAACCTTCACTGCTTGTGAGTTTTGAAACAAGTATTCTCAAAGGCCACTTGACAACTTAGTTGGTTACTTTTTAATCAAAGTCAAGGTCTTGTACTCAAATGTTGGGAATTATTTTTTCAGTTTGATAAGAAAAACTCGAATGAAACAAGATGGAAACTATGAAGGACCAAAGTGTAGTCAATGAATACTACAAAAGATAGAATTGAAAGATTCTGGTCACAAGATATTGGATGAATAATTGGTAAAAGATAATGATTTGGTCTAATGATAATAATTTGGTCAAAAGAGAATATAATTGTATTGGTCAAAGATAATACTTTGGTTCAATGAAAATATTTGATTTTTTCATATATTCATCATTATTAGTTTCCATGTAAACCTTGTCTCCTTTCCTATACTATAAAAGTAGGTTTAGAGGGATGTGTTTATGCATCACTCATAGTTAGATCTCTCACAATGAGAGTCTCGATAGTTAGTTTAGTAATAGTTTAGTAGTTAGTTTATAGACGTGTCTATAGTCGTCTCCATATGTATTAGTAGCCTCAAGGTGTTCATAGGATCCATGTGTTACAGTTATGGTAACGTTATTTATTAATGGAGGCTTTTTGAACGGTTATGATTTCGCGTAAACAACCTTGTTTAACAACATTACTATTCTTTATGGTTTAAGCTGTGCTTATTAATGTTGTGTGTAAAACGTGAATCCTCGAGGGCGACTGAAAGATTCTCAAACATGATGGGTATCAGAGCGGGTGGATTGCTGTCTTGATATCTAGGATTACAAGGTATATATTCTACTTAGTTTTCGGTTGATTTGGATCGCTCGGATGGAAACTGTTATTCACAACAAGTTTTATTCCGATTGTTTCTATGGCCTCTTTTTGGATTTATTGAAGGAGGTGATTACGCGAAGAAATTGAATATTGCTTAATTTGATGTTGTAGTTGGGTTTCATAGTTTGTGTTTTAATTTCACTATTCTCAAATGACGTACAAATTGGGAGGTAACTTGTGTTTGCCCGTTTGTTGTTTGTATGATGACGAAGACTTGAGAATCTAGCAAAGGTGTTGATTTATAATCTTTAGAGTGCTTAATGGAGCATTTTGCTTAGTCACTTGAAGGTGTTACGTTATTGTGTTCAGTGTCTCGATTATAAGAGAATGGAGTTATTTGTCAAAGAGTTTGCGGTCGCTTATACATTTAGGAGTATGAGTTCAAACGTCGTGGATAGTACACGATATAAGGCCACAGAAGCTTGAAAGAAGATTGCAACTTCTCTCTCATCATAAAATTTCGTTGTATCTTATTTTCTTCATCAGTGTACTACATAGAGTCCTACTAAGTTCGAGATTCAAGAGATGGTTAGCATACTTTTTCAGGGAAGCCTTATTGATTAATGTTTAACCATCTGCAGGTTGGCATATCATATGTGTGAAGACCCATACTTGAGTGATTATAAACAAAAGGGGGAAGAAATTTCATTAGTCTATATTAACTTTCAGGACGGTTCGTGCTTATTGGGTTTTGTCATATCAACCTTAGGGGAGATTGTTGGGAATTATATTTTCTGATTGAGTAAGACAAAACACGAGAAACAAGATGGAAACATGAAGGACAAAGTTGTAGTCAAAGATACGCTACAAAAGATAAGAATTGAATAGATTTCGGTCAAAGATAAAGATTGAATTATTGGTCATAAGATATATGGTGTGTCAAAGATAATACATTATTGGTGTGTCAAGACTACTATGAGTGTTGTGTCTCGTGACGAGTGTGTAAGTTTGCGTCATTAAGAGAATACTATTGATTTTATCATTTATTATCAGGTATTAGTTTCCATGTAAACCTTGATACTTTATATATACAAAGGAGGTTTTATAGGTATTGTCGTTGTATTGTTGATCTCTGAGCGTATGATGTTTTAGATGCTCTCCCAAAGTGAGCGTCTAATGGTAGTTTATGTAATAATAGTAGTTAGTTTATAGACGTGGTTATAGTCGTGTATTGTTATATTAGTAGCCCTCGAGGATCATTGGACTCCATGTCTACAGTTAGGTAACGTTTAGTAATATGATATTGATGGCCATGAACGGCATGAACGTTCGGTTAAAACCTTGTTTAACAACATTACTATTCTTTATGATTTCCGCTGTGCTTATTAATGTTGTGTGTAAAACTGATCCTAGATGGGCTAAACGATTCTCAACACCAAATATGTTTATCATGTTAGGAACATTGAACTTTGACATGCTAGTAGTCTCATGTATATTTGTTTTTATTATTTGGATACTGGAACGTTAAGCAGTTGTATTAAACAATGAATTGATATACCTGGTATGATCGTCTTCATTTATACAACTGTGTTCTATATTAGCAAATTTAAATCCATGAATAATTTATTTATTCTAAATCATCCATTGTTAGTTGATGATACAGGAGTATCATTAAAATAAGGCAAATATGAGTGTTTTGGTCATATTCATATAATATGAATATTAAAGGATAATATCATCAAACTCATAGTTGTTCATTGGATGAACATTGGACTGACCCAACCTACGAGCATTCACTATATGGATCGGCGTCAATAGTGAATCACGCAAGTGGTTATGTCTCTCATCCTCAGACTTAAGATGCAAGTAGGTTTTGTGTGAATGGAATGTCAATCTTAGATATGGTTTAATGCTGACCTGTTGAAGGCTACTATAAAGGCCATTTTCAGGAGGGATGTGAAACACATAACGGATACGTGCAGTCAAAATAGGATTTGTTCCTCCACATGTTATGGAGTCAGATACTACTGGGCCCCTCAATGATTTAAACAGATGTATGTGTGGCCACACCCAAATGAAATTAAGATAATGCTTGATTAATTTGGTAATCTTGTTCAATGTCTATATCGAGAAATTTTTTTTGTTAAACATAAGAATTACTTATGATCCATGTCAAATGTTCAACAAAGTATCTGCAACAAAAGGATGATTGATATCTAAACCATTTAAAATGAGATTTTTAAGAAATTGTCCTCATATGTCTCTAGGGGCATTGGCGTGTTGCTAGACGTTAACCTTTGCTTGTATTATTACTTGATTATTATGACGTGCGCAAGTGGGAGCTGTTGGAGTATGCTCGTGTCATAATAAATAATTATACGACTGGATACATGTGAGCCTATGGGGTCACATACATATATACTGAGGTGCCACATTATATATCGTGTTTATGGCATTTATGGTATATAAATAACCTACGTAACTCGGGATCACTATCGGGCTTATATTAACTAAGTAAAGTACTTAGTTTTGGACATGAAAAATAAATAGGATAGTTCATTCAAGCCCATTATAGGGTCGGCCTTATGGTGGAGAGAATTAAGGGATGGAGTTTTGAATTTGGTAAATATATATATGATTTATTCTAATCTTTGAGATTACTACATACCAAAAGTCTCTCTCCCTCTCTCTTTTGATAATATACAACTCAAACAAACCCCCTTCTAGAGTTTTTGGTTTTCTTGATCCAACACATGGAATCTTGTTTATTCAATGTATATTACATGGTTATAGGGTTAAAGACTAGCATCTAATTGGTGTACAATGAATTGTAGTGTTGATACATCATAGAGGTGATCTACTTTGATCACTTGGTTTCATTGGGTGGTTCATATATTAGGTGAAAGTCACTAATTGATTCTACCGATCACGCTACAAAAGGTAATAATCGTTGTTTTTATTTTGATTGATCATATGACTCTATGGATTCGTTGATAGGTGCATGTTCCGCAACGTTTATATTTGTTTATATGATATTCATTTAATTGAACACCTATAAAACATAATCCCAACAATCACCAATATAGATTAAACCCTAGAACATGTAAACTAACCACGCACAAACCTGAACAAGGTCGAGCAGGAGATGTAACAACAGAATAGATCAAAGCAATAAGATTAGCAACCCAGAATAGGATTGATCAATTAGTATGAGCAAAACCAAAAACCGATCAGGAAACCCTAATAAAAAAATGATACCCAAACTACAAAACAAACCGTAGATCCGAATAAAAAGATCGTTATAAGGATTAGGAGCAAGGATTAGAGCAGGGATCGATTAGAGAGGAGTTAGGGTTTTCACCATGAAAATCGCCTAGAGAGAAAATTGTGGGGTTTTTTCTTTTTTTGTATTTCAAATTTTATTAATATTGAAATAAACCAAGTGATTTTGAGCTATAGACATAAAAAATTTGTCTTGATTCCGATTTTTTTAATAGATGTAAGTTTATTCATCCATCTTGGAATGACAGGAATTTATATTTAACCACTGTTACTTTGTAAATTTTGTCTTTAGTTTCTTGATATAGGCCTTTAATAAATTTCCGCCGTTTAAAAAAATTCAAACAAAGTTAATAAAGTGATAAGGTAAAACATTTTTATTAACTAGTACAAGGACTAGAGTTAGAGCAAAAAATCTTAATTAGTTTCTTGATATTTAGGGATCATCTGTTAGAGCAAAAAATATGGATAAATTAATAGATTTTTATTCGTATGACTTTACTTAGTACAAGGACTAGAGTTGTACACATGTGGTTGTTTGGCCTATTTAAGTGTAAGCCTCCTACATGTGGTATTATCTCGCCAAGGTTACCTACAAAACAAATTATTTGTATCTTTATGTTGATTTCATGCTTCAACGAGTTCTATATTATTTTTATGCAAACTTGGTGATGTAGTGTAAAAAACAAGGTAACAAATTGATGTAATAAAAAAAGATATACCAACCTGATGTAGACTAATTACGTGATAACACAAATTGAATCTGTTGATTCACCCGCATACCAGAAACAATCTTCCGACTATCGTTGATTCAAAAGAATACCAATAATCAGACAAACTCCAACAATCGTTGATTCAAACGAATACCGATTATTGAGAGAATCTTAGAAAAACTGCCAAGAATAAATTGATTAAAGCAAAGTTTTATTATCAATATCAAAATATTAAACCATATCCTACACCAAATCCTTGCACCTCCTTTTATAAGAGAAGAAGTGCTTACATGTTTGCCTTCTAGAGCGATGTAGGATATAAAACATGTATAAACATAAACTACGAGACACGACATATAAGATAAACATAAACTACGAGACACGACATATAAGATAAATATAAAAGTAAACTACAAAAAATGACATTACCGCATCATTCTCCCCCACTTGAAAAAAACTCGTCCTTGAGTTTGCCTCACTCGTTCCTTGTACTCGTAGCATCCATATTTGTATCCCTTGCATTAAATTCTCTTTCTTTATAATGACTCGACCTCGAACCTTAATTGTCTTAAAACCAAACTTATCGTCAATGGGTGAAACTTTCAAATACTCTTCTTGATATTTTTTGCATATCAAAATACTAACCTCAACCAAATTTCCCTTTTTTAACAAAATTAACTCTTGAGGGTTTGAATCTACGGTTTTTGAAAAATTAACACTTACAGTAGTTTGGATCTTTGAAGAGCAAAGATCATTAGCCACAACTACAACGTTTTCCATGTTGTCTTCTTCCCCATCAATGACATCTTCAATATCGGTATCATAAACTGGCATCGATTCTTCTTCTACACCCAACACAACACCCGAAAATGACACATTATTTTCATCCTCTTGAAAATTTAGATAAGTGTCAACAAATCCTTTTTCCTTTTCAATGACATCTTCATATTGATCATCATCGAATACTGGGGCTTCTTCATAATCGTCATCAGCCACACCATAATCTTCCCATTCACCAAAAGATGAACCGTCACCCTCAAAGAACGGATATTCTAACTCTTCACATTCACCTCTCCTACCGTCATGATCCCCATGTCTTCTTAGATTCATCATGTCATTCATTCGATCAACAAATTGATCAACTAACTAATCCAATCGCTCCTCCATTCTTACCATAATACGGTCATAGACTTCATTAATATCTCTATTTCTCTTTAGAGGCATCTTAATCAAGAACTTCGGCTCCTGATACCAACTGATGTAGTGAAAAAAACAAGGTAACAAATTGATGTAGTAAAAAAAAGAGATACCAACCTGGCTCTCATACCAACTGTAATGTAGTAAAAAAAGATATACCAACCTGATGTAGACTAATAACGTGATAACACAAATTGAATCTATTGATTCACCCGAATACCAGAAACAATCTTACGACTATCATTGATTCAAAAGAATACCAATAATCAGGCAAACTCCAACAATCATTGATTCAAATGAATACCAATTATTAAGAGAATCTTAGCAAAAATCGCCAAGAATAGATTGATTAAAGCAAAGCTTTATTATCAATATCAAAATATTAAACCATATCCTACACCAAATCCTTGCACCTTCTTTTATAAGAGAATGAGTGCTTACATGTTTGCCTTCTAGGGCGGTGTGAGATATAAAACAAGTATAAACATAAACTACGAGACACTACATATAAGATAAACATAAACTATGAGACACGACATATAAGATAAACATAAACATAAACTACAAAAAACGACATTACCGCATCACTTGGTTTCGAATAAAACAAGATCGGTTTTTTAAATTTAATGGTTAAAATATTATTTTTCTTGTTTATAAAGCCTTATAGATGTTAAATGTAAGTTTGTATCGGATTATAATCGTTGGTTATAGCTTAGATTGCATGTTTTTGGTTGATTTGGGTTTGGAAAAAGTGCAGAAAAATAAAGTTTCGTGACCTCGTCATTATGAAGGTCTCGGAATACTTTAAAAACTTTGAAAAGACCTTTGTGCGACCGAGGTCTTTTGTCTTGTCCTTTTCACTCAATTGTTCTGAGCCTTTGTGCTTTTAAAAGACCTTTCGTGACCGAGTTGTATAGCTGCTTGCCTTGTAATTCTGAAATAATTTTTTTAACATTCATGTGACATGGTTACTTATAGAGTGAATTGCATATATATTATGAAAAGCTCAATAATTGTTAGTCCGTGTATTTCTATTATGGGCCTAAGCCCATGTATATTTTGTTAGGTTTTTCAAAAAAAATTTATGCTACATATATAATATACAAGTATATTCTAATGATATACACAATATCACATATCTTTTTTTTGTAAAGGGTTTCCCCGATAAATTATATTACATCAAAAAAGACATTGAAGTACAAAAGGATAAGGGTGAATTCCCATATCTCAGTCCAAAGATAGACACACACAAGCACCAACGTGCTACTAACCCCTACAGAAGAAATCCATTTCATCTTAGACGAACAAAAAAAGAAAGTAAACTACTTCGATAATATAACATTATATCAGACATAATATCACTCCTTGACCTATTATACAACAAAAACTTCCAAGTCTCTTCATGTAACTACATTAGATAGCACAGATAACTTCCAATACTTCATACGAACTTCCGGTAAAATTGAGACCCAAGAAAAAAACATGTACTAAATCTGCACCATCACATACAGCGATCCAGTATTTATAAAATAGAATGATGTCAGCAGCATTTGAAGTGGAATACCCTCTAATTCCATATAGAATTACAAGCGCAGGCAGCCCAGTAACAACTCCATGAAAGATATAAAAAATGACAGCAACAATCAAACCTAAGTATTAGTTAAAAACTTGCTACCAAAATGTGTACTCGACGAAACGAGCAAAGACAACACCCACACATTTTATATGTTCTTCCAAAAGATGAACCAACTACATAACCTGATATAGAATTGAATTCAGCAGTGCATATCAGCATAAGTAACAACACTTAAAGGGTTTACGTCCTCCCCCTCAACAATGGGTATATATAACAAATTCTAACATGATTCATCCTAAATAAGCCTGCACCAGTTATGTCGAAAGCCAATCACTTCCATGCTTTCCAATAACCCATGTCATACAGAATAAGCAAATAGCAAAACCCTAAAAATTAGGGTTACTAAGCCAAATAGACCCAATCGTAGTTGTCGATCAATAAATCCCAGGAACTAAGGCTGTAAACGAACCAAACGAACATTAACGAAGCCTTGTTCATGTTCGTTCATTTAATTTTATCCGGATAAATAAAAGGACATGAATGCTTAAACGGACGAATTTTCTTGTTCATGTTCGTTTATTAAGAAAATGTGTAGTTCATGTTTGTTTATGTTCGTTCATTAAGAAACTAAACAAACCTTAAACGAACATAAATGATCGAACATAAATGAACATAGAAAAAAAACATAAAATATTATCAAATTATGCATAATATTATGTTTTATAAGTGTTGTTTTATTTAAACATATCAGATTTAAAAGTATACAATTAAAAGATATGATATACGAACATAAACATATAAATAAACATAAACGGACATTAATAAACGCTTAATCGAATGTTCAAGAACATAAAAGAACGAACGTGACTTTTGTTCATGTTCGTTCATTTAACTAAACGAACGTAAAATAATGTTCATGTTCGTTCATTTAAAAAATAAACGAACATGAACGAACTTTTTACCGAACAGTTCATGAAATGTTTACTGAACGTTCAGTTTGTTTACAGCCCTACCAGGAACAATAACAATATAACAATTAAAGGACAAGAAGAGATATCAACACCATCAAGAATCAAACGCATCCATTCAAAACATACGGATATGAGAACCCTAAAAATTAGGGTTTCACACCCGCCGTCAAACAAGAGCAAATCAATTACAGGCATGGAACAAACCCTAAATCATAGGGTTTTAATTCACCACAAACTTCTCAATTAACCACGATCATACGGTTTCAATTCACCATAAATCTTACAAGGTATCAAGAGCACCGATCCTTATACCCTAATAAACCCTAATTTTTTTCTTGTTGATCGTTGGTGATCCTTCGTCAGTCGATCCTTATATTGTTCATGTTTAAAGCATCGACTTCCCCTTAGTCAATTCTTATTGTAGTGTTAAATTTTTTCCACAAGTATTATTTGCTTCCGTTAGTTACTTGTTATTGATATTGTGGCGTTAAATTGTTGCCACGGCTATCATTTTTGTCGACTTTCTTCATAGTCGACTTGTTTCTTTTGTTAATGTTTGGTATCGTGATGTTAAAGTTTGAGTCATGATCCTTATTTATTGCTTGCTCTCATTCCTGATGAGAGTTTGTTTCATTAGTTAATTGATATTGTGGTTACTTGTTGCTGGGTTAAGTTATTGTTTGATTCCTTCACTTAAACCCTACACTAGTATTTTCCATTGTTCACCATGACTATCACCGCTACACCACAAAATCTTTTAGCACTTATCCAAATTCAGGCACAACTTATAGCGCTAATCCAACCGCACAAACTCTTTTGGCCAAGCTCGGGTTTACTAATAATCTTAATGGTGGACAATCGACTAGTAATTTATATGTTTAAAATTTAACAAAACATGTGGCTCTTCATACGAGTTCTTATGGCCCGGCCCATAATTATGCATCACTAACCAGCCCTCTAGGCTTTCCACAAGAGGCCTAACATGTAAGTCATCAGCCAGCCCAGCTAATTCAGTCTGCCCCAGCCCAGTATTTATGCCAACCCACTTAGTCATATCTGGGTAAGAAAGCCCAACCGAGTTAGGTGTCGGATCAACCCATGGGTTAACAGCTACACTCGAGTCAACCAGGTCAGATTACGGGTCAACCATCTACTCCGTCGTTACTATCGAGGAAATCAACCGGGCATGAGCCTACTACGGGAAATCGGAACATGGACACAAATGCGAGCTCTCACCTTAATGATTCCGTTTATAGTCTTAGTGATGTTTTTAATATGTGCATTTATCCATCTGTCTCGGTTGGTGACAGTTATTCTATACCCGTTACCAATTAGCCATAGTATTTTGCCTACACCACATCAACCCCTTCATTTAAATAACGTTCTTATTACTCCTAATATTGTTAAGAAATTAATTTCTATTCTTTAGTTTATTCGTGATAATAATTGTACAATTTAATTTTATGCTTTTGGTTTTTCTGTTAAGGATTTATGACCCGTCGGGTTCTTCTCTGATGTGATAGAACTGGAGATCTTTACCTGGTAACGAAACCTTCCACTATCCCTCATGCTTTTCTCACTAATCAGTATACGTGAAACTAATGCCATGGACATCCACAGAGTGAGGTGTTACGTTGTATTCTGTCTAGTAATTCAATTTCGTCTAATAAAGAGAAACCTCTCATTCTTTGTCATGGTTGTGAGCTTGGCAAACACGTGAGGCTTCCGTTTGTTAGTTTTAGCACTTTTGTTCAGTCTTGTTTTGACATTGTTCACTCAGATTTGTAGACATTTTTAATTCCGAATCTTTCTTGTTTTAAATACTATGTTATATTTTTGGATCATTATTCGCAATATGTTTGGGTTTACCCATTGGTTAAAAAATCGGCTAACTTTGTATTGTTTCGTAACTTTGTTTACACTCAATTTAAGAATGAAATAAAGTCATTTCAATTTGATCATGGTGGTGAATTTGACAAACACGCATTTCATAACTTGTTTGCATCTAATGGTATCCAATTCCGTTTTTCTTGTCCCAAAACCTCACAACAAAATGGTAAGTCTGAAAGGATGATCTGAACCTTAAACAATCTTATTTATACCGTGCTTTTTCAGGCTCACTTACCTCTAAATTTTTGGGTTGGAGCTTTCAATATGGCCATTTACTTGTTAAATATTTTACCCTCACATGCAATTGACAATGAAGTACCTTATACCGGTCTCTTTGGAACCGCACCCGATTATAACCTTTTACGGACTTTTTGATGTCTTTTTTATCCTCACCTTGATACTACTCACAAACTAGAACCCCGTGCCACACCCGCCATATATTTAGGACATGCATCCAGTCGTCATGGTTACCGTTGTCTTGATCTAAACACTAATAAAATCATTATTTGCCGCCATGTTACTTTTGATGAGATGGTATTTCTGTTTGGGTCAATGACACCTACCTCACCCCCCTCATATACTTTTTTGGAAGAATCGTCTAATGTTATTTCTAATATTATTCGTCAATCCCCTATTTCCACTTCCAACTCCTAGATCTCCAAGCGCTAGTTCTCTAACCGCTAGTTCTCCAACTAGTTCTCAAACTAGTTCTCTCCACAACCGAAGCCTAACCCAAACCCGGTTCCAGTTAATCCCATGGTCATACGTTTTCGTGTTAGGACTAATCGTCCTACTCATAATCTTAATCATCATGTGTCTTCCATTTCACCTTTACCAAAATCATATACTGATGCGTTTAATGATCTAAATTTGAAAAATGCTATAAAAGATGAATATAATGCACTCATTAAAAAGAGTACTTAGAATCTTGTTCCTCGGCCTTTAGAGGCCAATATTGTTTGTTGTATGTAGTTGTTTAGCCATAAATATTTGGCTGACGGGACTCTTAGTCTTTACAAGGCTTTCCTTGTGGCGAATGGCAGTACGTAGTTATTAGGTGTGTGATGTTGATGAGACTTTTAGTTTGGTTGTCAAACCAGGTACTATTTGGACTATTCTTAGTTTGGCTATTTCTCGGCACTAGCAGGTTCATCAGCTAGATGTCAAGAATGCATTCTTGCATGGGGATTTATCTGAGACAATGTATATGCATCAGCCTCCTAGGTTTCGGGATTCTACAAATCCTAATTATGTTTGTTTATTATAGAGGTCTCTTTATGGTCTTAAGCAGGCCTATCGGGCTTGGTTTCAATGCTTTGCAGCTTATATTACTCGTGCTGGGTTTACTCATAGTCGTTGTGACTCCTCGTTATTTATATACAGACAGTGGACTGATACTGGTTATCAATTATTATATGTTGATGATATTATTCTCATTGCCTCATCTCAGATGTTGTTACAGGGGATTATTGATTCTTTGCATCAGGAGTTTTCTTTGACAGATCTTGGTTCTCTTAATTACTTTCTGGGTATTTCTGTTACGCATGATTCTTCAGGGATATTTTTATCTCAGCGTAAGTATGCTACTGAGATTCTGGAGTCGACTCATATGGTTGGTTGTAACCCCAGTCGGACACCTGTTAATACTGAGTCTAAACTGGGTGATGATGGTGATCCGGTTTCTTATCTGACGTTATACAAGAGTGTTACGTGTTCTATTCAGTATCTTACTTTTACTGCCCTGATACTTTTTATGGAGTTTAGCAGGTTTGTCTTTATATGCATGATCCTCAGGAGCCTCATTTCTTGGCTCTTAAAAGGATTTTGCTGTATGTTCGTGGAACATTTTGGATCATGCGTTGTAGTTATTTTCTTCATCTACTACATCTTTGGTTGTTTATTCGGATCCTGATTGGGCTGGTTGTCCTGCTACTTAGAGACCGACTTCTGGTTACTGTGTATTTCTTGGCAACAATTTACTCTCTTGATCCTCTAAGCGTTAACTGATGCTTTCTCGTTCTGTGCAGAGGCAGAGTATCGTGGTGTTGCAAATGATGTTCCTAAGACTTGTTGGTTGAGGAATCTTCTACGCAGATTGCATACACCTTTGTCTTCTGCTACGGTTATTTACTGTGATAATGTCAGTGCTGTTTATTTGTCTTCTAATCCACTTCAGCATCAACGTACGAAGCATATAGAGATTGATATTCATTTTGTTCGAGATTTGGTTGTTACTCGTCAGGTTTGAGTTCTTCATGTTCAATCTCGTTATCAGTATGCAGACATATTCACTAAAGGCTTGCCTTCTGCTTTGTTTGAGGAGTTTTGTTCAAGTTTTAGCGATCGGCGTCCTCTCGCTCCAACTGCGGGGAGTGTTAGTCATGTATATTTATTATGGGCTTAGCCCCAAGTGTATATTTGTTAGGTTTTCATATTATGTACTATATATAATGTATAGGAGATTATTCTAATGATATACACAATTCATAAATCTTACATATATCAAAGCTATAATCACAATTACATATATATCCTCCTAAAGTTAAAAAATTAGAAAACATATCTAAATATTAAATTATACATAAATAAAACATTTAATTATAAATTCTCTATTATATCCTTCTGTTTTCTTAAAATCCGTTTTCCCCTCTTATCTGAAACATAACATCGAGTCACACACACTGACTCAACAAGTTTTCTATCGACTTGCAGATACTTTTAAAATATATGTAGTTTGGTAAAATAATTTTGTATATTAAATTACAATTGTTGGTTAAAATAATTTACAAACATTCTTCAAATTAGTTTTACGTAAAAAAATTCTTATCGAAATCAGATGAGTTGAACTTGTTTCTTCTTGTATTTAACCATAATTAGAATATTTTAGGAGAACGTGTGATCAACGAATATGTTTGCCTCCGTATGCTTTGCGCTATGTGCTATAGTTGTTTACATGTGTGCCTTGATACCGTTTGTATGTATGCATATTTGTATTGTCTTTGTGCTTGAACTAACTCATGTATCCAAGTCACCATAATGAAGAACTAATCCATGTCGTGCGTGGATATACATATATACATGTATACTCATAGTGTCTTTGTTATTGTTGCTTTTATGCTAACCCGTGTAACCAAGACACCGTAATGGTGATGCTCCTTGAACCATGGATCCACACCTTTGAACAAGAAGGATAAACGATAAGGGGCAGCCTTTGGAAGCTAACGATAATCCCATCTTTTTTCTTCGACAAAAAAGGAGAAGAAAGCAAGAACTTAAGTGAAGAAAAATATTTTCAGGCTTCACCAAAAATTACATATGGCTACAACGACTATATACACTTGTGATCAAGAGTCTACTTCAAAGAAAAAATTGCAAGATCAGCTACACAATTAAATTGAAGAAAAGAAAGCATGGCTAGCTACATAACCTAAGGGTCGAATACGTTCAAGCTAGCAACATCAAGATGCAAGCTACATCAACGGTGCTTATCATCATGCTTCGTAGTAATTTTACTTGCTTTCGAAATATATATTTTCCATAATAAAAAAGAGGGATAGTTGGTGCAAATGATGACGTATATCTCTTTTATGTGTTAATGGCAATTAATATATATAATGAGATATTTAAAATCGTTAGCGATGGGCCAAAACCAAAAGCGCACGAAACTAGTCCTGGCACGCTAGGCCTCACGAGTTGATGCGCCAAGACCATCACGCCAGGTGTTGCTTTATATGGGTAAAGGGTTTCCTCGGTAAATTTATTACTCTAAAAAATAGTTAAGTACAATGGATTAGGGTGAATCACACATCTCCGGCCATTACATAGGCAACCTACTTCCTTAAAGAAAGAAACACAAGATGAATAGACTACAAATGGCTCACAAATTTCCAAGAAATCTATTTCTTTTTGCGACCTCGTAACTTGATATCCAAATAATCGCATATAGATTGTATATTACCAGTAAATTTCTTGCCTTTATAAATATCATCATTGTATGGGTCGTAGTCATAATCAACATTCTCACAAGTTTCTCTCTATTGTTCCAGCAAACTATTAGTTCCATAGGCAACCCTCTCTGAAGCCATAAAACTTGTCATTTCATTATCAACTGGAGGAACTTCATCCTCACTATCATGATCACCCAGATAATCAACATTTTTTCAAAGGTTTACCCTCATCATCCACAAGTTTAATTTTTCTATCAATAATTAGTTTTTCCAGCTTATCAATTTTCTCAACAATAGGAGTAGTATTAACACTACTAGATCCCACATTCCAGAATGAGGATCCACTAGAATTGACCTCTTTACTAGCAAAATCGATAGTCCCCCCATTTGTACTTGAACCCACATTATTTTCAACCGAATTAAGCACATCAAATGGGTTTAAGTTACTAAACTCTTTTGTAAACTCCACATATTTCTTCTTATTACCACTAGTGTTGATATTGTTCTTTTTAGGTCTATATATTTGTTTGACTGGTTTAAATCCCACCTTAGGACCAACCGAAACACCTTTAGGAGCTTGGTTAGGCTTCTTCAAGTTCTTCACCACATCTGATCCTATATTCTTGGGACACTCATCCTAAACATGACCAAATACCTTACAACACATACACTTGAGAGGTTTCCACTCATACTTAACACAAATAGTACACGTCTAGATACCTTCCCCCATAAGTTAGGCATAGCCACCACGATAGTATCTTTCAACTCCACATCAGCCCGAAGCTCAATCATTGCTCTAGCATAGCTTGACCTACCCCATGATTGCATGCATATGTAAGATGTATACAAATCAAGCATCAAAGGAGTACCAAGTTTAGTAGCAATGACACTTAAACCATCCTCGCTAAATGTCGTCACAAGGACACCATGAAGTTTAACCCAAACCAGAACATTAACAACATCTTCTTTCAATAAGTTCACATATGGATTCTACTTTTTTAGAATAAGCTGATTATTACAAATAAACCACGACCAATTTTCAAGCATTGAATCCAAACCATCCATAGAGCTAAACTGAAAAAGGTATAACCTGGTAGACGAGTTTAGCATTGATTTTACCAGTCCATATTTACCCTAAGTGTTCCTAACATAGTTACCAACAAGGGGGCTAGCCACTCACTTTCCTAAAAAGAAACCATATGCTGTATTAACAAATTGTTCGCTAATAACTTTAACAGACTCCATCGGAATAGCCACATTAATCCCATTATCTGCAGGTGTTATTAAAGTGTGAAAATTCACACTTTTCCTATTCAATTCACCGGTAAATAAATTAGCATAAGAAATACCTTTATTTCGCTTAGCAGTAGAGTTACTTGGTGTCGGCTCAACATTCTCATCATGTGTTATTTTTATGTGCACGGTTTTCTAAAGTTGGCTTTCCTCACCCGACTGATTTTGATCTTTCAATACATGTTTGTGAATGAATAATATCGCAACAAGATCCAGACTTAAAGAGATGACCAAAATGCCATGTTATGTTTTATAAAATGCCAACTCAAACCCTTATATAAAATCCAACTCAAAGCCCCTTTTCCAACTCTAAATGTTTTATCAAACGACAATATTTATATTTTCGTAAGACGATCAAACAAAAACATACAAATGGCTATAATATTTACGTATGACTTACCTAATCACTTAATGGGTCTACTCCCTTATTGATCAAGCAATTTAAGATCACTTTGCGTAATAGGCTAAATGCACTATCCTATTGTAGGTTAATGTTTTAGTAAACATGCAAATCACTTAACTTAGTTGCATCAATGTGATTAGTTAACATGTTAATTGTAGCTTATCAAAGATTATAACATTGGAACTTTGAATTTGAAATTTGAATATGAATTTAGAATCTCCTTTGCATGGTTTTTCCCAAACCTTACTCCCCACTAAAAGTTGTTTTTCTCCATTTCCCATAAACAAGCCATATATATTCATAACAACTTTAATTTGAATTTGAAATTTTGAATTTTAAAGTTGTAGCCTACTGAGTCAGGAACCTCCAAAAAAAGTTTCATGGTCCAATCAAAACAGATTCACGGGAATTATTTTTTTTAGTGCAACAACGTCTTGAAAAAAATAACTCAAACAAGCACGTAAAAGGCTAGGGTTTTCGTCGATTTTGCAAGTCATACCTCTAACTCATTAATAATATGAATGCTACAAGAGGTTATGTTATTATCCATGACAAACATTCATGTATTTGTCATGTATTACAATTAAAGACAATTAATATTAAAAAAAAAGCCAATGACGAAAGATTTAGAACATGTAAAAACCCTTCGCCTTGTATACTTAAACCGCAACCTAGTGTTTTCCAATACTGATTTTAAGACCTATTAGGGTTGATCTTTTTCATAGAAACATTGCCCCGAGGCTGTATAAAATCGGACAAAAGAAAACATGTGAAAACTCACGTTTTGGTAAATTTTACATGTACACAACTAAGCAAGAACATCATACGATGGCTCGTGATGTCAGTGTTGGGATTTATATATTAAATAGCACATATAAGCATATATGTTGTATAATGATTAAATTAATAACAACATTATTACCTCTTGTAGCGTAATCGAATGAATTAACGGATCAAGAACGGAAACTCCTCCTTGTTTCTTGAAACACACAAAACCCTAAGAATCACCAAACAAGATGATCTCTATAAATATCCACACTACATGTCTTCGTGTATTACCTTAATGCTAGTTCTTGATTCCTCACAATCATGCAACGAACAACATAATTGTTTTGCTATATTAATAAAAACCCAAACGAAACCCTTAGGAAGGTTTGTTTGATCTTCATAGGAGTGGAAAAAAGGGAAGGGGTGGATTATTAGTTATAAGGATTCTGTCAAAACAAATCCTTATATAAACTAAACTTGGTGAACATGTAATGGTTTGCTCCTCTTTTTCTCATTAGTATAAACATATTAAATACATTATAAATGGTATTACATCGGTGTATACGTGTGTGGCCCCATAAGCTCACGTATTCCTAGCCGTATTATTATTTAATATGATATGAGCATTTCTCAATATATCCACCGCGGGGATTTTAGTGCTAGTAAATGTATAGATGATCTAAACCCCTCATGTCGAACTAGTGTAAATCATTGTGTTTATATCTCTTCCTTTAACTCTTAACTTACGATTTATATTGTTATATTCTTCACACCCCTGCATAAAACTTACTTGACTTAGTTAAACCTGAAATAACGTAAAAGAATTTATTCAAACAACCCCCTCTACGGTTTTATACACATTTTTTTTTTCCATTTATGCTTTTCTATCAATATTAAGTCAAACACGTTGATCTTTAAGGAAACATATTGTAGCCTAGTCACATAAGCACATGTGGTGCATTATTTAATCGTTTCTTTTCACGAGCATACAGATGTCTTTCTTCTTAGTAATAAACTAATGAAATTAGTGCGTTCATTAGGACAAACCATGAAGTTGATTTAATTATGTGATGTCTATCAAATTGCACCAACATTGTTTATAAAGAAGTTTTTATACTTTAAACATTATTTAGTTTGGTCTATGCTTCTTTCTGCATATTACAACTTAATCTGTCACTACTCATAATAAACTCATAATGTGTATTTTTTAATATTAGGTAAATGGTTTTTATACATGGTAAATATTCTACTCCAAAAATGATTAAGTACTTAGGATGTGAGTGAACTCCCACATTGCACATTGCAGCTCGTTACATGAATTTATTTTTTTCGATATAAATACATCCGTTGTGTTCATATGCAAAACACGATATGCATTTTTTATTTATTCGTATATCACACAAGAATATTAGTTAATGCTAACATATAATATTATGAAAGTAGTTTGCCCATCAAGCGGGTCATGCAACTAGTTACATATAATTTCCGTAAAGGTAGTATGAATAAGATGTTATTTTTTTCATTTTTAAAAAGAGCATATTACACTTAAAACTTGTTTTCATAATATATAGTGTGATGAAATGTTCCTACAATATATAGTGAGATGGTTAACCATATCTTAGTTAAATATTCCTATAATATATAGTGGGATGGAATATGTGATTTTTTAGTATTGAGTTTTAGTTATTTGAACCAATTTAATCACACTATTTATTGATGTTTGGCAATGTTGTAGTGAGGGGTGTTTAGATACTATTGCAGCCTGCAACAAGGGGTTGTTGCAACTTGCAACAAGAGGTTTCGGGTCTAATGCAGATGCATTGACTTTGACTTTTAATCAAAGTCAAAATATTTACTTTCTTTTTTTATTTAAGTATTCCTGTTTGACAATAAATTTTGATTAAGAAAGTATTTAATTTCTAATCAATTATAAATTTAAGAAAAAGAAAGTCAAATCAATCTTTATTTAGATTGATTCTAGTTTTTCTATAAATAGTGATTTTTTTCTTTGTATTGGGATATGTTTTGAGTTTTGATAATAATAAAAGCTTTTGCTTTGATCGAGTTCTATCGATCCAATTGCTCTTTCAATTCGTATGTTGTTCAGCCGTTAAAGATCCGCATCAGGGTCTAGGGTTTATTTTGATTTTGTGGGCTAAGTTTAGTTGTTTAATGTTCACTTGATACTATTTCTTTGTGTTTATATGTACTTACATTTTTTTTAATAGGATTTATTTTAATTTTGTTCGCTAAGGTTTTTTTTTTCACATGTGTGCTAAGTTTACTTGTTAATGTGATTTTGTTGTAACAAACATTTGAGGTCTCTGGTCTTTGTTATAGCGGACCGTGGACCACAAGGTTTTGATCATGTAACATTTCTAAAACTTAGTGGTAGATTAAATGCTTTAATCATGTTATTGTTATTGCTATATATTTGAGTCTCAATAAAACTAAGAATTTACTGCATGGCAAAAGTTCATTTGCATACTACTTTCTACACGCATACCAAGGGACAAATCCTTACCATCCATTTGGGTTTGATCTAATGGTGAGGATTAATCTAAGATTTAAACTTAATAAACCTAATTTTCTGCCACTATATAAGTCTTTTTTTTAAATTTCTTTTATATATTTTTCTCACTTTTTCTCACAGTTAGTGTGTGTTTTCTCTCTAACCGTTTCCCACCGTTTCTCATTTTCCCTCCATCAATCGGTTACACCGATCTTCGTCATTTTTTTTCCGATCATCATAATTTTTTTTCCGATCATCCTTGTCATCATCTTTAATCGTTCATTTAATTATCATCATAATCAATCGATCATCATCATCAATCATTCATAATCGCTTATGGCTGTTTTCGATTTGAATCAACCTGCAAGTTCACTCTCAGAAGAAGATGATGTTGCTGCTAGCGGTTCGATTAATACTGGATTTGATTCACATGCTGTATCTATTAGCAGTTCGATTAATAATGGATGTGATTCGTTTGCTTCTAATGATGATAATGCAAGCTGTGAGTAAATTGCTTATTATAGTGTAATATTGCTTATTTATAGTTTAATTTATTGATTAGCTGTTTATTATAGTTTAATATTGCTTATTAATTAAGCTGTTAGTGTAATTAGTTTTTAACATGTTGAGTTTGCTTTAAACAGATTGTTATTTTGTCTTATTTTTGCTTATTTTGTGTTATTTTTTTTATTTTGTAGTATTATTTTGCTTATTAGTTATTCTGCTTATTAGTTAACTTCATATGCGTAATATCACTTGTGATATCTTTGTTATTTTGATAGTTTTTGATGTTTACTTTGTTTGTGTTTGTATCACTAGTGATATTTAATATTTTTTTGACTTTTCATGTTAACATTTTTGTTTTGTGTTATGTATTGTATCACTAGTGATATTTTATATGTTTTAATATTTACTGGTTAAGATTTTTATTATGTGGTATGTGTTGTATCACTAGTGATATTTTTATATGTTTTGAATTTTATATGTATTGTATCACTAGTGAGATTTACTGTGTGTTTTATTACTTTTTGTTTTCAGCTTCTAATATTTTGAAAACTCCTAAAGCTGTTATTCATCATGAGTTTATTGACACTCCCGGCGGATCAGTTTATTGGGTTCCTAGAGTTTCTGCTAGTGTGTTACCAGTATTGGGGACTGTTTATGATAGTCTTGATGAATGCATTGAGGTGTATAGGAAATACGCTTCAGAAGCAGGTTTTGGTATTAGATTATCTTGTCAGAAACGATTGAAGTGTGGTTATGTGAAACAGAAGTATATAGTTTGTAATAGGGAAGGGTGTCCGAAGGAAGTTTGGTTGAATACTTTAGATCCTAAGAAGAATGATAGACAAGTAAGGTCTTCAAACTTTAGAGTTTGTGGTTGTAAGGCACGTGTTGTGTTTGATATGGTTCCTCATACCTCAAAGTACACTCTTACTACTTTTGATGTTGAACACAATCATGAGCTTGATAGGGTTGAGTATAAGCACTTGTCTAAAGCTGAGAGGAAGTTGACTTACAATGAGCAGCTGTTTATTATCAAGGCTGCAAATGCAAACATTGGTGCTGTGAGAGCTCATAATTTGTATACGGGTTTGAAAGGTTCGTCATCACTTGTGCATGGTACTCAAACTGAGTTCAAGAACTTCACACGTGGCGTTAACTGCTTCATTGGAGATAGCGATGCTCAGATGCTCATTACTAGGATGGAACAGAGGCAAGAGTTCACAAAAGACTTTTCTTTTGACTATTTCGTTGAGGATGCTGAGCTTTGTGGTTTATTTTGGGCTGATGAAGTTGCGAAGTGCAATTACAAGGAGTTTGGTGATATCATTTCTTTTGATGCAACATATAAAACAAACAAGTATGCTTTCTTGACATTTAAAATCTGTTTGAGATATTTATTTAATTGCTTTTTGTATAATTTTTGTAATTCATTATCACTTGTGATTTTTATCAGGTACAAGACGGTTTTTGTGCCTTTCACGGCTATAGACAATCACCGGAGATCTATTATTGTTGGTTCGGGACTTTTGAAGAAAGAAACAGCGAAAGCTTATGGATGGTTACTTAGAGCCTTCAAGAAAGCTTTTGTCCGTCCTCCTAATGTAGTTGTCACTGATCAAGATGAAGCGATGAGACTTGTTGTTGTTGCCGAGTTTCCTGAGTCTAAGCATAGGCTTTGCATGTGGCATATCATGCAGAAGATCCCAGCCAATGTATCTGTTTTTGAAACTGTTGTAATTTACATTTTATGTATCACTTGTGATATTGCTTTGCTATTTAATTTTTTGATTGTTTTTTAACAATATATTATTTATCACTTGTGATAGTTTACTTTTTTGATTTTTTTTTATTGTGTTTCAAAGTTTAATGTGATGTAGATGTGATTTATCACTAGTGATACTTGACTGTTTGAACATATATTATTATTGATAATTGACTGTTTGAATAAGTATCTCTAGTTCTAATTTATTTATTATTATTATTTTTTTTATTTTGTGTTTAAAGTTTAGTCTAATATATCCCATGCTAATGTTTATTTTCCTTCATTTTTGTAGATTGTGTTTAGAATTTATGATGATACTGATTGCAAGGATAAATTTGGTAAGATCGTTTGGAATATGTTTATTGGGCCAGAGGAGTTTGAAGACAGATGGAATAAGCTTATGGAGGACTTTAATCTTGTCAATCATAAGTGGCTTTCAAAGATGTATCATCTCAGATCATTATGGGTCCCGCTTTCTTTGTTGATTCTCTATTATGCGGGTTGATGAGGACTACTTCTAGGTTAGAGAGTGAGAACTCATTTTTCTCATATTTCACTAGTTCTGGTTTAACACTTGTCAAGTTTATGCTTTGTTATGAGTCTGCAATGGAAAGGCAAAGATACACGCAAGAAAAACTAGATCATCAGTCGTTTGATTCATTCCCTGCTTTGCTGACACCGTTACCTATTGAAGTACATGCTGCTAATGTTTATACTCGCAGCCTTTTTATTCGTGTACAGAAAGAGATTGTTGCAGGGTCTTGGTTATGTTCAATAACGGGTATGAGTTTAGATGAGGGATGTACTGTTTGTATTATTGATGAGGAAAAAATAAAACATGTTGGTCTGCCAGAAGTGATTGACAAAGAAAGTACTTCAGAGAATGTTGAGGAAGAGATTAATTTGCATCAAAAATTCACAGGACATTACAAGGTACACATTTTGAATATCATTTATCACATTTTATATTTTTCAATTTTTTTTACTTTTATTGTTAAAAATATGGTATGAAGTATCACCTGTGATATATGATTTTAATGATATTACTAATTTTTTATTTAGTGTTTTTGAAGTATCACAAGTGATATTTTTAGTTTTTATTTGTATTAATTAGAATGTTACATGAAGTATCACTTGTGATATAATGTTATGTTTTTATTATGAAGGATAACTTTTATAAACAAAGGAGATGGTTCAGTTTCTTGCTCTTGTCAGCTTTTTGTTCGCTCTCGGATTTTTGTCGACCATATATTTGGTGTTTTTCAAGAACTTTCAAGTGCTTGATTCCAGGTCCAGTATTATAAAAATTGAGGCGTTGGACCAAGGATTTGATCCCACCTGATTTGAGGAACAAAAAAAACCGTTATGGTGAGAAGAATGAAGCAATTGAGAAGCTTGCAATGGAGGCTTCTATCATACTTGATTCATGTGTACATATGTTAAGGAATAATGAGCCAAAGTTGTCTGTGTTTGTAAACAAGATGAAAGCAATAAAGTCTGACCTCGAAGCTGAGTTGCCAATTGTTCCAACCCGCACAGTTTCTGATTTTGTTCAAGAATTTATGGGTGTTAAGAAGCCTGATAAGGTTAAAGTGAAGAATCCAACAGGTGTAAGGCCAAAGGGACGTGAGAAGCAGAAGCGTATCAAGAGTGGAAGAGAAATATCAATGAAGAAAAGTATGAAGAAAAGTAATAAAAAAAAGAATGGTTGTGGTGTTTGTGGATCTACTGCTCACAATAGGCGTACTTGTCCACGGAAGAATGATGTTGATGTCTTATATCCTGCAGTAGTTGTTCCTGGCGGCAGTGATCATGTAGTTGTTGGGCTTCGAGACGGTACTTCTGGAAGTGTTTCAGTTTAAGATGTGTTTTGTCACAGTTTGAGTCTGATTTTACTTTCATACAAAAAAGATAAAAAATTAGTACAGCTCATTCATTTTTCTTTATATCTTATTTTACCTTCTTACGCAAAAAGAATTATGTTCATTAGGTTTCAATAAAAAAATTTGTTTTAGACATTTATCTGTTATCACTTGTGATATTATGCTATCAGCAATGCAACAGTTTTTGGTTTTATAGTGATGCTATTTTGATATTATGATATTATGTTATCACCTGTGATATTATGATATTATGATATTATCACTTGTGATATTATGTTATCACTTGTGATATTATGATATTAATCATATTGCTTAGGATTTTAAAGGTAACCTTTGTATCACTTGTTATATTAAATCATATTGCTTATGATTTTATTCTTTCGAGTATAGATCCAAGTGGTGTTTAGGTTTTTTGGTATAGATCCAAGTGGTTAGGACTTAGGAGTTTAGTGGTTTTTTTAGTATTTTTTAAAGTTAATGTGTGTATCACAAGTGATATTTATAATTCTTGTTTTTCTGTGTGTTATCACTTGTGATTTTCTGGTAAATTTTAATCCATCTCAAGTCTTTGGATTAGAAGTTTAGTGTTTTGTAGATTTGTAGATTTGTGTGTCTGTTATCACTTGTGATATATTGTTAAATGTTAAACAATTGCAAGTCTTTGTATTCCTTTTGTGATATGAAAATTTTTAATCAAGAATCAAATGTGACAAAATTCTACATTAAAAGTGGTTGTTTGCATAAGAGTTATCATAGAAGTCTATTAACCATCCCAAAACATAGCGCATCCTACTTAGTTTTAATCAGTTGCATACATACTTTTCATGTCTATTACTAAATTAAGAATCTAAATAAAAAGTACTAAGTTTTTCATAAACATGAAATTCAAGAAAAATCATTGTCGATTGCTTCCTCTTTCACCTGCTTCATTCATCTTTTTTGCATAATCATACATCTTTTTCTAATAAACGTTTACTTCATGTAGTAATATTTTTGCTGCAATTCTTGATCTCAAGTTATCCATTTGCATCCGATGATTTTTGTCATTTTCAGGCAAGCCTGTTTTCCATTGTGCTGTAGTTGATCCTTCATAAAGCTCCATATGCATGATCATATACAAACCACAATCTATTTTTTCTTTTTTTGTCTTCCATTTCATTTTTAAGATTGTTGCTTTTTAACTACTGTGAAGATCTTATCTGCATTTGTATTTTCATACATCAATAGGTGCCTTCCAAACACGCTCCTCTATATAAATTAATAGCTAATTATTATTACAGACTAGCATATATTAATGTGATATCTCTTGTGATATTATACTGCACTCAAAAGAAACAAAATATCAGTTTTTAGGAACAAAAAAATATTTCCACAAACTCAACATTGTCTTTATATTTTCCATCGTATGTTGCATCGGATTTGCTGTTGTCTATTATCACAGCTTTCCCTGTTTTGAGGTTGAAAACAATGAGGTAGTAATGGCCGTGAGCAATGATTGGGAAGAATGCCTATTTTCATAAAAATATGAAAATATTTAAAATTTTAAATAATACAAGAATCTCACTGAACAAATTAATAAAATATTTTTAAATTATACCAAAATTCGACGTCTCCATTTTGCATTTTTCTACGTCGTTTTCCATTGATTTAACGCTTTTCGTGAAACCTTTCATACTGGGCATCTATTTTCTTGTCAATTTCTGTTGTTTTGTCCTCCAATATTCCCGGCACCTGATTCATAATTAATAAAAAATTATAGTTCTACAGCTGGGTCCACCGTCTTGTTTACGTATTTGGATTTTAGTCCCATTTTCTTTTTCTTTTCGCTTAGAATCTTAATTTTTTTCATATGTTGGGCTTGCACCGAGGTCAAATGTCGGCTGAGAACCTTAGAGTAAATTATCTATGCCAAAAACAGGACTTTCCTGAGAACATGATCCTATTTGATCCTTTTCTCTTTTTCCTTTTCTTTTTCGTTCTCGTTCTTGTTGCTGAGCTTTCTTTCTTAGCTCAGCGGAGAATTCACGCCCTTTTCTTAAATTCCTCTTCATTCGCTAAAAAACTATCCCAACTTACATCATCTGTTTGATCCTTCTTCTTTTCAGCACTCGTTTGTGTTGGATCAAATAGATGTTCATTTTGTAAGTAGTATTCGACAAATGTTGGGTCATAAAATGGATCGATTTCTTCATTTATTTTTTGATTTGTTGCCTTTTTATTTGTCGTCCCTTCTTCCTTATTGTTATAAGCTTCATCTTTTTTGGATGTCCCCGTTTCTTGTTCATCTTTTTTTCACTACATTCAGCAATGTTTTGGTTCTCGTTTCTTCCGTCTCTCTGAACTTCTCGCACTATTTTTTGTTTTTTAGCCTTTGTATTTGCCATACCTTCTTCGTTATTGTTATTAGCTTCATCTTTTTTGGAAGTCCCCATTTCCTCTTCATCTTCTTTCTCACAACATTTAGTATTTTCATCTTTCATTAGCTCATCTTCTGATTGAGAAACACCTTTTTCATCGTTTTCTTCATCGGTGTATTGCAGGTTGTTTGTTTCCTCTTGTTGACCTTCTGTTACTATCTGAACGTTATCTTCTTCAACTGAGTCTGTTTGAGTTCCATAACTCTTTTCATTATCATCTCCAACTTGTGAATTATCATCGTCGTCATCATCAGATTCGGTTGATGAAGAAGAGTGGTATTTAGGTATAGTAGGTTCTTTAAAAATCACCTTCATCTTGTCCCTCAGTTGAATCAGCCTTTCATCATTTTGAAATTTGATCAAATTCTCATTGATCTTTTCTTCTATTTCTGCTATATCTATCAAAATACTTTCTATGCTTTCTTCTATCAGCTCATAGAGTTCCTATAAATAATTTTTTTAATAAAAAGAGCATTATCACTTGTGATATTTTGAGTAAGAAACTATCCTCATTTTTTATGATTTCCATATAATATCACTAGTTATATTACATGTTACTTTAGTTTTAGTTTTTTCAGATATGTTATACCTCATCTCCTTTTGATATTGTTATAGAACAAATTAAAAATAAAAGATCATTATCACTTGTGATATTTTGAATAAAAAACTTACCTAATTTTTATGATTGTCATACAATATCTCTTGTGATACTACATATCACTTTGCTTTTAGTTTTTTCAGATATGTTATGCATGTATTTTATCACTGGTGATTAATAATTATAAAATAACAAATTAATTTTTTATAACTCATCTCCTTCTCTTCATTCTCTTCTTTTTTTGTCTACATCGTCTAGTATTTCTGCAATTCCCATATAGTAATTTTGAAGTTCGGATATCTCTCTTTTTTTCAACAGCCTTGTGTTCCAGGTTTTGAACGCTGGTACTCTTCTCTTGACTTTCAACGTATCAAATTTTGTATAATGTAAATATGTAAGTTGTTTCATGAAAAATTTATCAAATTAATACATTAACAATCAGATGTAAATTTATTTCTTAAACATAAAATAAAAAAAAAATCTAACTAACCATTAAGAACATGACTGGCCTATAGTAGACAACATCCTTTTTTTTCTTTGTTTTTGACCAATCAACTTTCGACACACTTGCACATTCTAGGATGTATGAGCACCAGTCAATGTCACTTACATCATCTCCTTCAAACACATTCCTCAACACTGTGAATTTCAAACTTAAGATGTTGTCACAACTTCCCAATGTGTTTGCAATCAATGTCAGAATGTTCATCCTGAACATATAATCAGTGTTTTTTGTGTCAATGATTAAATCAGATAAAGCTTTTATTGTGAGCTTATTGATATTTTTGAACTGATCTTTCCATTCTTCCAAGAATGGATCGTTGTACTCTCTTTGTCCTTCTCTTTCCAATTTCCTTCTTCCCATCGGCAAACCAAGAACTTCTTTCACTGTTTTGGGAGTAATGACTATGTCTCCCATTGGACACTCTAACATCATTTTTCTTGTGTTAAGTATGTCAACAACATAGAAAGCCAATTTGGTTGGTATTTCAACTATAGGAAAATCAATTAAGTTTCCAAATCCCATCTCCCTTACCACCCTTTTCCTTTGCGGAGTTAATCCACGCATTGCTTCAAATAGTGGTCTCACAGTTGCACGTCCTTTCAATACTCTATTAAAACTTTGTTTCTGAACTCTTTCATTCCACATTCGTCTTCAACATCAATTACCTTCTCTTTTCCTTTGTTTTTGACTTTTCTTTTTTTAAGTTTCTGCCTATTTTTGTTTCTCAAGTCTTTCATTCATTTCACTCTCTTGTTCAACGTCAACTACTTCTTCTTTTCCTTTATCCTTATTTTTTGTTGTTGAAAATTTGCCTGCTGTTTTTTAATTCTTTTATGCTTCTCAGCCAAGAGCTTTGTTTCATCACTTCTTGTCCATCTACTAGGAGATTTTTTCTCCTCACGTTTTCTTTTCCGCTTTGATTCTTTTTCTGCTTTGCTTTGAAGATACTTTTCATTTGAAGCTATCCATACTTGGCAGTTGCTTCTTGAAGGAAATATTTTCTTACATTCAGATATTGGCAGTTGCTTCTTTCTTTTTGATTTCGGCCTATCTGCATTTGCATTACAATTTACCAAAAGTTATTTTTGTGGTCATATGATATCACAACTATATAACATGGATTTTCATAGTTAACAATTCCACCCACTAAAATACATAAATATCACCAAAAGGATCAGAAGTGTTACCATTTTTGAATAATTAAAAGCATATCAAAAGCATCCATGGAAAGCTTTGGGACTTCTAAAGTAAAATTGGTCTTACCAATACACATTAGTAAGACCAATTTTACTAATGTGTCTGATGCAATGAGGTAGTGCATCTGCCCCAGGCGCGCCTCGGGCGCGCCTCAAGCGCGCTTTTTTAAACACATATATGAATTACAAATTTTTCCGCTAAATCATACTAACAAGCCTATTCTATCCTAATTTATAACCGGTCGCTAAAGCATACTATCATTCATATTTTATCCCCATTTGTTAAACATTATTAACATGCATATCTTACCATCATTAACGACACAAATGAGGAATAAATTTAATAAAATTATCTCTTGTTTTTAATAAACTTAACTTCTAATCTCTCATTTATGTAGATATATATTTATTTGTCGAACGCCAATAACAATAACAGTAAAACAAAGTGAACTAACAATTATTATTTAACAATAAAAATAATCTATTACAAATAAAGTGAATAAAAACACAAAAAAACTTAGTTAATAATATCTGAATCTATATAAAATATAAAATGACATCTGAAAATCAAAAATGATAGATAACAAATAAGTTCTTACTTTCAAAAGGATCTTCAGTAGGTTTAGATGTTGATGGTTCCATTTTTTGTTTAGATTGTCGTAGCCCCAAGTTTGTTAAATGTGTTTTTGCCGATTGATTTCTTAGAGAGAGAGAGTGTGTGTTTGGAAATGTGTTTTTTGAAATGCCTTTTTGAGAGTGGTTGGTGGTTTGATGATATCTGTAAATTTTATTTACATTTATGGTCCCTGCATTTTTTAGATTTTGGCTTTGTTATTTTTTAGTTGCTTACATGTTGATTTGAATATTATACCTTTTATATCATCGGTGATACCATAAATTATATCAAAAGTTATTTATATTTTACCTTTGATATCACTGGTGATATCACAAGTGATATATATCGTATGCTTATCATTTTAAATTTTTGTCATTCATAATCATTTATCTATTGTGATATAATAATGGAAAGGTATAAAATCACTTGAGTTAAAGAGATAATGGTTTTTGAAATTGTGAATGACCTTTTAATTTATCACTAGAGATAAATTATTTAAATTATTAACTTTTTGTCATCAATCATCTCAACTTTTTTATTACTGTAGGAAATTTTAAGTTTATTCCATTACTGTAGGGAAGGACAAGCTGATTTACTCCATAAATATGCTCATCTTTTTAGGTTCATTCATCTTTTTTTTCTATCTACTCATTAGTTTATCTTTGTAGAATAACAATGGCACATGGGAAGGATTTTTCAAAAGTTGTGATAACCGATGATCATTATGAGTATATTCTTGCTAAAAAAGTTGGGTCTATGACGATTCATTGGTTGGTATCATATACAATGACTTGTTAGAGAAAGTTACTAAGTGTGTTCTTAAATTATCAAAGGAATATCACTTGTGATAAATCATTTAAATTATCAATTTTTTTGACATCTTTCTTGTCAATTCTATTTTAGAACACCACAAAAAAAAACCAGTAAGTAGTCGAAATTACTTTTCATAATATAAGCATCAAAATTCAATACTACCAACTGTTTCATACCTTGAAGCGTTTTAAGTAAGCAGGACAAATCTAAGTTGAAATTTTTTTAAGCGATATCATCACATGACCACATAAACAGATCATCAGAATAAAATACTTAATTTTTTTTTCTGCTATCTTTCTGTTGATAGCATTTTCAACCATCTTCTTAACCTTTTCTTCATCTTTGTTGTCTTCTGAAAACTTCTTTGCATATCCGGACATCAATCCTCTTTTTGTGTTCATTTCATGTATCAGAATCTTTGTTGTATATCTCATCCTCATGTTTGTCATTTGCATGTTATAATCTCTGTTCAGTTTTCCAATTCGTTGTTGATTCTCCTTGATACAGTTCTATGTGCATCATCAAGTATAAGCCACTGTCAATATTGTTTTTCTCGGTTTTCCACTTCATTTTCAAGACTTTGGCAGCTTTATCTTTTGAAAGTTTCTCCACACATGGATGTTGATGTTTCTGCAAGTATTTGAGGAACAATACTTTCTGCAAAAATTAAGAAATAAAAACACTTATACAATATATTATCTCCTGTGATATTATTCTATATATTAAATAACAATGTTCAGTATGTATTCAGAAATTGGTTACCACTGAATCGAAGACCTCTTTGTACTTATTGTAGTTGTCATGTTTTTTATTGTCCAATATTACTGCATTAGCTTTCAAAAGGTTTAAAACTATTACATCATATTGACCGGCAGCAACAACTGTTGGGAAGAATGCAAGCTCTACGTCTTTCATCTTCTTCTTTGATTCTGAAGCATTCATTTGATTTTTGATCACATTTTTGAAAGTCTCGTATTGCTTTGCTTGATCCTTGTCTTCATTCAACAACTGTTTGTTTTTTGTTTTATCACAATAGAAAAAAGCAAAGAAAAAAAATTATTTGTTATTTTAGTTATAATAACTTTGATTTATTTTTCTATTATTTGTTAAAATTAAAACAAACTTACCACTGCATCAGTAGGACAGTAACGCCTCCTCAAATCCTTTCCATCAGTTTTGATCCTTTGCTCATAATTCAACACCGTAACCAAAGTATCAATTATCTGTTTCTCTATCTCAATGCCAGGCGCAAGTGGCTGCATCTCTTTTCTGTGGGCTATTGTTCATTTTCCATCATCAAACACAACTTCACTGTAAAACAAAATCTCAAATTATTATGTGTTAGATTTTTTTTAAGTAATTTTAATATATCTTTTCTGATATTTGCTAACATTTTGTTCTATTATTAATATAATATGAGTGGCAGATAACGTATATGGTAAGAAAAATGAGTAAATAGTAAGCTTTTTTACCTGATGTCTCCTTGCATGCAAAATACACTTCTCACACAAAGGATTTCATCTTCATCTAATTTATCTTGTGTTTTGACCATCTTATTCATGAATGCTGATTTCAAGTACACTGATGGCTTTGTTATCCTCTTTCCTTTGGGTTTTTCTATACTTTCTTGCCCTTTTCTAAACATATTTTGTTGCACTTTTGGGCTTTCAAAACTTTTTGGAACTGTTGTAGCCTCTGAGACATCTACACCTATAATATTTTTTAAGTTAGATGATATATGATTGCATAATAAATAAAATGTTTTGGTTTATTTTTTACCTTTTTCAACAGTCTATTCAGATTTATTTTTTTCCTTCTTTTTTTCAGGAGATTGTTTCTTTTCCTCTGCATCTTTTTGCATTTTATCTTTCAACTTTGTCTCTGCAGCTGCTTGCATTTCAGCTTGTTCCTTCTTCTCTGCTGCAGCTTACTCCATTTCAGCTTTCTTATTTTCAGCTTTTTCCTTTTTTTCTTTTTCAACACCCAGTTTATTCTTCTTTGCAGCTTCTATCTTTTCCCTTTCAGCTTTTTTTGCAGGTTCTTTTTCTGCTTTTTCTTTTGCTTCTTTTGTAGTTTTTTCAGCAGCTTCTTTTGCTGATTTTTCAGCAGCTTCTTTCTTTTTTTGTTGCACTTTTGGGCTTTCAAAACTTTTTGGAACTGTTGTAGCCTCTGAGACATCTATACCTATAATATTTTTCAAGTTAGATAATATATGATTGCATAATAAATAAAATGTTTCAGCTTATTTTTTTACCTTTTTTAGCAGTCGGTTCAGATTTATTTTTTTCCTTCTTTTTTGAAGGAGATTGTTTTTTTTTCTCTGCATCTTTCTGCATTTTATCTTTCAACTTTGCTTCTGCAGCTGCTTGCGTTTTAGCTTGTTCCTTCTTCTCTGTTGCAGCTTTCTCCATTTCAGCTTTCTTCTTTTCAGCTGCTTCCTTTTCAGCTTTTTCCTTTTTTTCTTTTTCAGCAGCCTGTTTATTCTTCTTTGCAGCTTCTATCTTTTCCCTTTCAGCTTTTTCTGCAG
>BQNB010038775.1:0-48524 GCA_026074375.1 Tanacetum coccineum | reverse complement strand
TGTAGTGGCTAAAGATTTTTAACTTTGTTGACCAAATCTTTAGAGACTATAGGTATAGACTACGTGTAGTCTCTAAAGGGTAATCACATTGTAACCATTGCTAATTTGCTATCTTCGATCAAATGATATCTTATAGAATATTTAAAACCATAGTATATAGTGACAAGACCGTCATGTGATGTTGAGGCCTAATTAACAATATAAACTATAAAGACCTTCTCATCTACTAACCTTTCCATATTTTCATCAAAAAGCCATTTCTAAACGTTTCATGTAATGCACTTTTCATTTGACAAAAAAAATAGGTAATCGCTTTGAATTATGATTTTATCTATAGGAATAAACTACTTGTACATAGTTGAGATTGTATTGATCCCTTGAAACCGTAGAATCTTGCTAACCAACGAACATTAGGACAAACTTAACTGGTTTCTAATTTCCAAGAGTACGTAGTAATCGTTTTGTGCAAACAAACAGCAGAAAGTTGAAGCTATGACCGATGAATGATTGAAAGAAATAGTATGACGAAAATTGTATGTGTGTGTTCATCATGTGGAAGCACACAAGAAATTGTAGAGAATTTTATTGAAGTTCCTGGCCTGCTCAAGCTGAGGTACATGTGATGCTTTCTTCATCACTTCCAATGATGCTTTCTTCCCCAACAATCTAAATCAAAACAATAATATTACTCTATAAAAATTAACACATATATAATGAAAATACATATAAGAAATATAAAAAAGGTTAACAAAACTAACAGTCAAAGTGTCGATGATATGGAAACTTGATTAAAAAAAAGTATAGTAAAGTTTTTAAGCTATTTTCAGTCACTTACTTATCAATTGTACCCACGTCTTAATCATAACTTCTAAAATATCGTCAAAAGTGATTGAGATGACTTAACACCTTAGAAATGTGTATGGGCTTGGTACTAATCAATGTTCAGATTGGATAGTTCTTTGAAGCGTGTTGGATACGTATAGCATCCCAACCCCTGTTTAGTTAATTTTAAGTTTATCAAGTTTATCAGGTTTGATGAATACTATATAGTTAGTACTTTCTGTACGTTTAGCAATTCATTTTTCTTAAGGAACGTAACTAACTAAATATAATCATACACCCACCGTCTTATCAAGTTTACATATAAAAAACGAGGCATTAAATCCATAAGAAAAGGGATGAAATGCATACTCTTTGAGCTCTTTGGCCATATCAACCAAGAAAATGTTATCTTGGTCACCCCATATGATTAACACTTCCTGTAAGTCAAACGTCACAATAATTGAATACAGCAGTTAGCAAAAAGTAAATCAATTTTCAAAGTGATATAAATTTCCATATGATTTAAAACAACTATTAGCTATTACCAAATTATATTTTGTCGCAAAGCTATGATAAGACAATTTCAACTCATTTACATATGAATGGGTCAAGTTCAGTTGTGGTCTGTCTCTAATGGGTCAGATGAGTGAACTTATTAAACATGTCGCATAAGGTTGAAAGTCTCCTAAATTGTATAACTTACAGAACTAAAATCTACACATATAATATTTTCTCGTTTCAACCCATCTGAACCGACCCATTACCCATAGTTTATCAACTTGTTTCCAGATAATTCGTGCACCCGTTTTGATATGTATCCAACTCATCTGTTATTAGCATATAACTAAAAAGCTTAGAATCGATCATTATATTGATTTACCGCACGTATATTATATTGTATTTCTAAAAACGATCATTATATTAATTTACTCTTTAATCTAGTCTCAAGTGGATTAAATAAAGAACCTGTTGTAGAGGGGAAATGTTAGGGGTGTCATGTCTGCCAAGAGTCACCCCTTTTAGCAACTCCAGCTTCTCGTTCCTATTCTCACAATACAATTTCTGCATCCAAAATTAAGCCATTACGGACCATTTTCTATTACAATACATGAGTTCAATGATACTTTAATTTTTAAAAGTTACACGACAAAAAATATCAAGTATACAAGAACAAGCCGTTTTAGACGGAAATATTATAAAGTCATGACAAGGTGCTTCATAGGTTGAACATTTGAATCCTATTAAAGACCTGTGTTTAATTAGTTGTCGTTCAAAAAAGATATTGCGTCTATTTGTCAAAAATTCACAGCTTGACAAACACTTGATTGTAAAATTAAAAAAAATGATCTAATCATATGTCATGACTAGATTATACAGAGTACTTGAACACGAATTTTGTTTTGAACGACAAATGTATTATGAAAAACTAGCACGACGCTGGAAAAGACAATTACCAAAACGATATATAACGACACCTAAAAAGACTTCGCCCGCTAGAAGGAGAACACTCAGCAAACTAAACCCGCAAACCTAAAAGACACGATTACCAAATTAACCTAAAAACCAAACACAGAGAACCAAACAATTCTTAAACTTCTAACCATAAATTAGTCTTCTAAATCTATAAGCTTGTCAATTATTTTAGTAACTAGTTTTATAACAAGTTTTTTCATCTAATTGAGCAATAGTTAAGAGTAATTAACTATTCTAAGGTTACAGTTCCCCAACTAAAACGATTGAAAGATACTCATTTAATACAAGTATCAAACATCGTTCTCTAATGAATTATTTTATATACCCTTGAGTGTCTACCTTCTTGTTTTTCCATTAATGACATGTCTTAAATTAAACGATATGTCTTTTTCGATAGCGTTGCTATTTTCATTAATCAAATTGTTGAGGAAAAAATCAGCGAGCCCATGAAAATGACACATGCTTGCAATAGAAAAAGTAAATAAAAGAAAAAGGAAAAAACTTACGTCAATAAAATCGTTGAGAAAAAAATCAGGCATGTAGACACGATTATTATAAACAGCCAAACGCATCAAAGTCCTGAGCTGTCCCGCCGTCTGGGGCAACATCAGCTCGTCGATTTTCTCAACATTTGCTCTTTTCATCAACTCGACATTATGTATTGGTCTCATATTAACTCCCGAACTAGCAATCACCACTTTTTCGACACGTTCAGGCCACATTTCAGCTAATCTATACGACACGAAACCACCGTAGCTTGTACCGATAACCGAGTACTTGTTGACACCAATTTTTTCCATTAATTTTCCTATGGCTTTTGCTTGGAAGATTTCTGATCGTTCGGATGATTTTGTTGTGGATTCTCCGAAGAATACGAGGTCTGGAATGTATACGTGGAAATATGGTGACAGAAATGATACCTGTGTAATTAAATTGTTAGTTGACTAATTAGAATCCAGAAATTTTACCTTTTTACCTTGATATAAAATGTCAAAAAGATAGTAATATTTATAAAAAAAAGGAGAATTACATGTATATCCTTCTTGAAGATTAATATTACATAAATATCCTTCTCAGTTTTGTAATTACTTCAATGTCATTTTCAAACTTTTATAATTACATCAATATCATTTACAAGCTTTTAAATTCACATATATATTCAAAAATCAATTAAATCATAATTATAATTATTTTAAGTTTTGAAACTATTATATATCTTTTATCTATCTCTTATATCGATCACAATTATATTTTACATATATACTTTTTGGCCTCGAGGGATGAAAGAACATGTTGATTTTCGGATATAATGAGAATTCAAAAGTTTGAGAAGGATATTGACGTAATTACAAAAGTGAGAATGATAGTGATGTAATTACCAAAGTTTGAGAAGTATATTAACGTAATAAAAAAAGTGAGAACGACATCAATGTAATATTGAATTTTAGTAAAGATATAGATGTAATTGCCTTTAAAAAAAGTAAAAACGTCTTTATATTACTGAAAATGACACAGTTAGTCTCTAGTCAATCGTCATAATTACAAATATGGTTGTTTAAGAATTATTGGTTTTCACATTCAGGGTATATTTGGCAAAACTAGTTGTAAGCTGTATGCTGTAAGCTGTATGCTGTAAGCTGTAAACTGTAAGCTGTAAATTGCAAACTGTTAACATGAGCTACAAGCCGTATATTTTGTTCAATAGAAGTGTTTGATAAATTAGCTGTTAACTATAATTAAAGGATGTAAAATGACATAAAAGGACTTATCTATAATTGTAAACAAATGTAATACAGAAAATCATAAACTCATTATATTAATCATAATTATCGTGCTTTAAGAAAACATGATTGTAATAGTTATTGACGACGTGCATTTTAACAATTTCATTTTGAATTCGTTTATTTAAGAGTAACAAATGACAGTAAAGGACATGCACAAAGTTGTAAGCGACATTCAGAAGCGCATAACAAACGTTATGAACGCACGATAATTTTATTCATTTATTTGAAAATAAAGATTATCTTAGTAATTAACATGACAACTTATTTTATTTTGGTACTAAACGTATCACTTTATAACTTTTGAATAGACAACTTTATTGGTATTATGAAAAATTATGGACATCATAGAAATTAAGTTAATTATTATAGCAATTGCATACCCTTTTTCTATTAGACGGAGCATTTAAGTCATTATGGTAAAAATAGATGCAAATTGAAATATGAACACGGAATAACATACATGGTTGTTTTTATAAATGACTAGAGGGTAGATAAGTAATTAAGGTTTTAACAGCTCTAAAAAAATTAGGACGCTACATTGAAGAACGTTTCAATTTGAAGCTTTTTGCTAAATATAAAAGCTTGTAGCTAGTGTCACCAAACAAGACTTTTTTTTATAGGTGGAGCTTTATTTTAAAAGTAAAAAACTTCAAAAAACACCCTTCCAAACAGGCCCTCAGACATTTTAATGAGCTTCCCTTTTGATATTTAAAAGGTAGTGTTTGTTTACAAGAATCGGATGTAGTAAATACCAATAATGGAATACTTTTGTAGTTTTAAGCGGCCCATATATACCGAAATTTCACACGATTTCGGTAAAAATGCATTACTTGTTTTTCTTTAATAACATTTCATTCTTGTAAATGACTCAGATTTTACCTTTTTCTATGTTTCAAAAGATGGGTTGTTGCGATGGGTCTAACCGGTTTGATTACCAGAAAACCGACTTTCTACTAAACCGGGAACTTGGCAAGGTCAATTAAAAACCTGTCTTTATAACATTGCCTTTTTTTAGTTTTGGTTGCAATCTTTTAGGGACCAACAGCAAATTAAAAACATATTTGTGGACCAAACTTGTAATTACTACATACTCGAAGGACCAAGACTGAATCAAAGCAACACAATTGCTAGTCAATAATGGCCTGTTCAATTCAGTTATTTTTACCACATGACCATAACGTAATTTACTCTATTTACACAACAAACAAATTAACTAACCTGTTGCCTCCATTGCCAAACACCATGTGGACCAAACCCATGAATCAAAACAATCGATGGTTTCATACTATCACCATTTTTAGACAAAGAACTGTCTTTAGAGAATGAGGGACCCCAGAAGTGGACCGTAGTCTCAGCATCCACGTCGAGGAACTGTGACGAGAGGCCAGAAGCCGCGAGGGAACGACGAATAAACGACCCGTATAACGAAACGAAGCTAAGACAAGATGTCATATTATTGTTGTTAGTTTGTGTATGTTTTGTAAGATAGTGATTAAAAGTTTTGGGGTGAATGAAAGAGATGTAATTTGTTGTTGGGTTAGCTAGCTATAAGTTTGAAAAGAGCATGGAAAGATGAGTGGAGAAAATTGGTGCAACCGTTTTTCTTTTATAAGTGGTTAAGTTAATGTTCTTTATATGATGTGCTATGGTGATTGATACGTTGTTACTATTTTATGATCGTGATATTTTATTTGTGAATAATATAATGCAAGTTTGATGAAAATCTTTTGAGTATTTTGAGTGGCCACTATGGTCTGCAATTAAATCCAAAAGAGAAATGCTACGTCCACAAAAGGTTCACAAAAAAACATCCACATAATGATGTGGCAAAATAATTTGTCCAAATCATATAGATTCTTGCTTTTCTTTAATTGCTTTGATTGGACAAATTATTTTGCCACATCATTATGTGGATATTTTTTTTAATAAAAAAGTAGTTACCTAATGGTTAGTCTTGTGAATTTAACTTTTAAGTGTAAAATACTAAAATTTACTGATTCTATAACCTTTCAAAGTTAACATATTCTTCTTAGACTTTAGACTTTTAAAAATAACCATCATTTTATTATTGTTAAGTTAAACTGATGACGATATCAAAAGAAAAAAAATGTTATATAATTAAACTAGTATGATTGTATTATTTATATATGGCAGGTGACTTTTTTTTTTTTAATTTTGAAACTTTGAAATCTTAAAACTTGAAAAACTTATAAATGATAACAAAATACACAAGTAAATTATTGTAATAGTTTAAATATTGTTTAATATTCAAATCCTTGAATATTTATTATTTTTCGTTTATAACTCGTATATTTTTTTCTCACAATGACTACAAATTATGGTCACAACAAAACCACAAGTTTGAATGTATAATTATATGTCGCCATACAACCTCGTTTTACACGCGTATTCGTTTAGTAAATATTAAATAAGTAATGCAAGTAAATGGTTAAAAGTAGACATAGACCACATATTTCTTTGCTTAATTAAACAATTTGATCTCGCCAATTACCACCCAGTCAAGCCCACAACGCTGATACATTTAGTTAATACTTATAGCATCTATTATGATAAATCTTTTATAAATGTTTATATAATTCATTAATAATATTTAGACATTTTTATATTATAAACTTATAGTTACTATATTATAAACTTTTACAACTTCATGTCTTATATAACAAATGTATTAAATGTATTGAATTTATAATAAAGTTTAAAAATTAGAACATCTTCATGTCACATAAGTATAAATTGATTGAGCGTCCACTATAGTTTGAAATGAAACATAACCTTTCCTTTTTTAAGACCTTTTCATAACCCTTAGTGACCATATAAATTTACCATAAATAAATATATGTGTGCATATTCGTGGTTAAAATCATCCGAGTGATCAATTCGTTACGAATAACTTTCCATTAAATTTATATTCTTTTTTGTAACCTCTGTAGCCTAAAATATATTTAATGACGTTGCGTCGGTCATTAGTACGTCTTTAAAAAGGGGTCGTGGTCAGGGCCCGTCGGCTTTAGGAGAAAATGTAAGTCGGACCCTCCAATAGCTAACACCAAATCAAAAGTTTCGACGTTTTATCATATATAATATAAACTAGCCACGTTAAAAGCGTGATACTTTTGACATTCTTTGATACATAAATTACAATCAAATCTCTATAGTTAATTTGCTCCAAAATAAATAAGATCTTATGAAAAAATAACCAGAATCATATTCAAACAACACACAACTAAAATTAGTTTCAAATTATCACACCTCATTATTAAATCATTCTGATTATATAAAATCACACACTCTCTTACCCATCCATACATTGTCTCTAAAAAGTATATATCTTTTACGAATCAAGTTTGTATTCAATATTAAAGTTAAAAGTTGTTAAAAATCAAAATCAACCCAATAAAAATGTGAATAAGCTAAAATTTTATTAAAAAATATATCAAAAAATGGATGTGAATTAAAGATCACGGAATTTAGAAAATTCGATGATTATTAGATCATAAAAAAGATTAAATTATTAAAAAGATATGTTCAATTAAAAATAAAAGTGATTTTTTAAATTATGAAGTGACCAAATGTCCTCTATGATGTGATTTTCTAAATAAGATGGATGGAATGATTCACCTCCTATTTTAATTTATTTGATGAGACCCACTATTGTTATTGCATTTATTAGATAAATATAGATATTATAATAAATAGCCACGGTAAAAGCGTGGATACTTTTGACATTCTTTGATACATAATTACTACATCAAATCTCTATAGTTAATTTGCTCCAAAATAAATAAGATCTTATGAAAAAATAACCAGAATCATATTCAAACAACACACAACTAAAATTAGTTTCAAATTATCACACCTCATATACGTGCTACAAATTTTGAATTCTTTTTATTTGATCATTTCTAAATGGTTTAGTTCACAAAATCAGACGAAGAGATGTAGTAATTGATCATTAATTGAGTTAAACGAATGTAGAGATATAATAATTGATCATATGTTGGTTTAGTAATACAACCTATGAGTATGTGAATATAATTTTATAATGGTAATCTTATTTGTTACCTTGAATCCTTCGCAAGTACGACTTTGGGAGATTTGGTGGACTAGTGGTTGTAGTCACTTGTGTAGCCGAAAAATGGTAAACTTTTTATATTTACGTCAAGTGGTTTTTTACGGCTACCAGCAAATAAACTATAGCGCACCTTTGATAAAAAAAATGTTTTTTTTAATGCAAGTAAGCTGTATTTTGTAAGACTGATTTAACAGTGAGTTGTATACCAAAACAAAAGAAAAAAAAACTAATTTTAACCACTAGTGTATAACACCATGTAACACAACTCATGAAGCACTCATTTGATAGCTTTATCATAATTAGTATAAGGTAGTTGTTTTCTATTGGGATGTAAAATTGTGAATAGTAAACAAAGTGCTGAATAAAGAATTAATTGGCTAATGTTTGTTAGTTCTACTTTACTATTATATTTCTATCACTGGAAATTTTGGTCAGCTTGTACATTTATATATTTCCCGATTTTGGTTTTTTTTTGACTGTAATAATACGGAATAGTTAATGATCAGTTTGAGAGTACATGAGACTTACTTCTCTTTGTTAAATGCCAATATCTGAGACAAACGCAAATGTGGGGTGCACACAGCAGATAGGGTATATATATGTGCGCTGGCATTGCGCCTTAGAAATCCAAAATCTGCCAAACACCAGTGTGTGAGGCACATACAGTGTATGTGGGTCAGAACCCGGCGTTACATAGTTTCATCCAATATCATCAAAATAAAAAGTGAAGATCTCGTTTTTCTTTCTCGCAGCCTTTTGAATAGACCAAATCGGAGTCCATATGAGTGAGATACGGCCAAAACAATGTAGGTATGTAGGGGAAAGTATAATAAGTTACCAGAGTTACGTGTAATAAAAAATTGCACAAATATTATTAAAACAAATCTAGGATGAATTAAAAAGTTACCGGGTTCATTTTTAAAGAAATTAAGTGTTTCTAACAAAATTTACACTGAGGAAAATCCAGAGGTTACAGTGAACCCTCGGAACCCCCTAGGTCCACCCCATGCTGCAAGTCTAATGCACACAACGTAGAAGAGGGTTCTTGTACCTGATTTATATTTGATGGTATTGTACATCACGTTTTAAACTTATGTATGATTGAGTTATGTTTGGAGTTCGGAATGTGTACATAGGTATACTGTGAAGACTGGTTGGACCACCTCACCTACCATATTGTTGGAGGTTAGTTTACAAGATTTTAATAGTAGAGATGCGAGACATATATTTGATGATATAGCAGAATATGATCAGCGCTTCGTCTTATAGAATATGATGCTTAGAAGTTATGGACGTATGCAACAACGAGGGTTCAAGAGGAAAAGGAATTCTGTTTTTACTGTCAGGTTTTGGTTTTAGGATTGAGGTTGTACATCAGTATATGATAATTTGCAGCAGTGTGTTCTTAGTGAATATGCCAAGGGTCTTTATACTAACATCAAGCACAAGGAACAAGTGCAAGCATAAGCTATAAATTTATCTTTGATAGACAATGAATATATTCAATGTAGTTTCTTGGATAAAAATCCATCATGTCCCGGTATCACAAGTCCTGGGGGATCATTGTTCTCCTGTTAATTGTTTTCTTGACCTGGATATGGCACATGATGAGTGTGTAATTTTCATTGTATCGCGTGCTACAGTGGTGGTTAGCTCCGCATTCTGAACATTTGGCGAACTGATTTATGCTATAGGCTTATAATCGATCAGGTTTGATATCAGGTTAAAGTTTCAATAGTCTATTTTAAATGTATCAAATATGGATTGCTTCACGTCAGCTGCAATGGAGAGTTCTGTGAACTGGAGGAAACAGATTGTTGTTCAATGAAAATTCATTTAAATAGTGATAATTTACAAATGTGGATTAGAAAGAAAGAATCTCTGGGCTTGTTGTAAATCGGTTAATGGGATTATTTTACATTACGCGAGTCGTATTAAGAGTTGCACTCACTTTTCTTCAGGGTTACATCCAACTGATCATATTTCCTGTTCATGCGATGAAAAGTGGACTTAATATTATGGACACCGTTTGTTTCCACAGCGCTTCATGTTTCTTACATTAGAATGTAAAAACAGAACAATCAGAGTCCCGTTCTCAAAGATAAGAATGCATTTGATTTGGGATCATTGAATTCAATATTATTTAGATTATAAGTATGGCAATAGTCACAGATCATGGGATCTATTAACTGCGATGCAGAAATAAAGAATACCAGACTAAATGTATGTCCAATTCCTTATCGTTTACTATCATTACTTGGTGACGTCGTATCTTTAGGTAGTCCCGAAATGTCGGATTATTGTTCATTAAATGCATGTTAAAGTCTTAGTCTTAGCAGTATTCCAGTGTGCATTTTGAGTACATGGGATATGAACACTTTTGACCATAGGACGAAGTTTTCTTGTGGTCTGCTACATGATTGGCATACTAATAAATCAGTCCTCAACTTACAAATGTAATTGAACAAATTCGAATATATAAAGAAATTCTTCAATTACATGATAGTTATCACGAGATGCAACGCATGTAGAACAAAATTGTAAGAAAAAATTAACGTAATTCATGGATGCAACTAACACAAAATTTACAATCGAACAGGTCATTGCAATGTACGCTATGTTCAAACAAACTGTTATAAATGTGTATTAGTTCATCTTTTGACTCGTTCGTTGAGGTTTAACATGTGGTTTTGGGGGGAGACCACTGTTTTTGGGGAGTTCATAATGCTCGATTACTTGTATCTTTCGCTTCTGCTTCATGTTTTCCAATTCTTTATAACTTTCTCGGACCCTTTTATTGGTTGACTCCATTTTTCTTCAGTAGTGTTGCTAAACATTTGTGATTCCACTTGTTGCTGCATCAGAATCAATCGGACAACTGCTGACCCATGAATGATTTAAACTTTCTGATCACTTGTTGTTGCATCAGAACCAATCGGTTGAGAATGCTGGTCATGAATAACTAAACCCTTATAATTCTTCGCTTCTTCTGAAATTGGTTTCACATTGCTTATATCTTTCTTGATCCATTCTTCAAACATATCTTTCCATGCTTTGACGAGAGTTTTTGCAATCTGGCTAACATCTTTAGAAACATGTTTTTTAAGAATACTAACCGTTTTTCCTATCCCAGTTTTGTCAAGAGTTTCCATAGATATATCCATGTGTTGAAGCTTCTTTAACGAGTCCAACAATGTCGATTGAGATTCAGATTCGTCTCCTATACTCTTTTCAATAACCCCTTTGATCCTCAAAACCTCATCTATTCCATTATTATTTTCAACTTTCTTTTCAGGAGTGGTCATCGGACCCTTTGGAACAACATTATCTTTATCCCAATCATTTTTCGTTTTCCTCTTTATTCGCACTACCCTTGGTCGTTGTGGTACAGTTATCGTCACATTCTTCTTCACCTCTTCTTGATCCAAACTAGTTTTCTTTTCGTTACTTTCGACCCATTCATCGACCACACGTCTCCACTCGTTAATAAGAACCCTTGAAACCCTAGAAACTTCTTTAGAAGCATGTTTTAGAAAAACACCAACAGATTCTCCAATCATCGTTTCCTTGAGAACTTTAACTGATAACACCATTTGTTGGAGCTTTCTCAAGACTCGTACGCAACCGATGATCCAATTAATCGTCGCAAACTTTTTCATCAAGAAGCTATGTTCCTCATAACCACTTTAACTAATTCTTTTTCCTCACATGACATTAGAGTCTGATCGATCAACTCTCTCCAGTTATCCATAAGTACAATATATTCAAATCGATTGTTTCGTTAGTATGATTATGATTATGTAACACCAACAATCAAGCACTTAAAATTGTATCACTTTTTTTTAAAAACTTGGGAGTCAAGAAATAAATAGAGAGAGCTTTGATGTGTGTCTTTTTTTTATGTGGGTGCAAATATGAATAATATAGTTAAATGAAAATTTTATCCATCTCTACTCACTTGTTAAATTGTGGGGATTTATAGCCTGCAACACTCCTCACAACAAGCGGAAGAAGCCTTATCACAAGGTTTAGATCAGCTACATCACTTATTAGTCGATACCATTGCCAGCTAATCAGTCAAAAACATGGTTCACCATATGCCGGTTGAACTAGGAAAACATACTAATCTGGAAGGCTATGTTCGCCAGGTACATCAACAATATTAAATTTGATAGTATATCATTGTCGAATTGCTATCAATGACAATTTTGAATTATTGGTATGCTTGACATTATATCTGTCAATGTTCTAATTATTTAGTCTTTGATTATTTGACATGTATAAATTTTAAATGTTTTTTATATCTAAAGAAGGTTGTGTAGTAAACAATTGTGCTTTGTTATATTCTGATTTGGGTCATGTATTATCTGTGACGGGTCAAAAAAAAAACAACTAACAAGGGAATGGGCAAAATGGGTCATGTTTAATAAAAAAACTTTCTATATCATCTTATAAATGAAGTTAGAAGATTATCTTCCTCATATTCTTTATACCTTTTGAGATCTGGGTTCTACCGCCCTAAAAAAGAACGCCGACATGTTTATAGCCTATCATGATTTTTGTGTTTTCGACTTATAGTGTTCACTAGAATATGAAACTTAGGCTGTTTATTTTCAATGAAGGTGATTCACTACTTTTTTTTTGTTCTTTTTCCTTGAACTTATATCTAATTGTATTTGTGTTTGATATTGAAATTGGGGTTTAATTAAGTTGTGATTTGACTTAATAAGGTGTTTTGGGTTTCTTTTTTAAGTGCTTATCTGCTTATTTAACAAATATTAACCATGAAACAAAACAGGAACACCACCACCAATACCCACAACAGAAGATAAAGAACCTGGAAAGAAGACTACCAAAGAAGAAACAATGAGAAGGTTGCTGAAAATCGTCCTTCCAGCTCTACGTCTCAAGAAGGCGGATACTTTTCTTTGGTTGACACACAAATCATTGACGCCGATACAGATGCAAGAAGACAACAAGTTCTTAATCGCGCAAGCATTTACACCACTGCAAATCATTCTTCCAACCTCGCATTTCAAAAAGGTGAATACTTTTCTTTCAGGTAAATATTTGATTTGATCAGCCGAGGTCCGGTATTTCACCGCTGCAAATTGGTTTGCTTAGAGCTTAAGAATGACCCGTTTGGCTAAATGGGTAAAATTAGAAACAATACAAGTTAAGGTTTTAGAAGATGTGCAATCCCCTATTTTCAGACCTCATTGTAAATTGAACTAAGAAAAGGTTTTAGAAGATGTGTGTTTGGCTAAAACAACTCCATGCAAGTAGAATTAAAAGGGGAATCAATGACTATGCCATTCAAAGTTCTTTGTATCTGATTTTAGTTGTGCAACTTGTGCTAAATCTTTGAACCCAACAATCAGAATATGCTGATATACGTGGATATGGTTCACTTTTGGCATATTGGATTGTTATCATGTTTTATTAATGTAAAACCCCGCGCTCCGCAGCGGAGCGCGGGTTAAAAACCTTGTTTAAGTAAACTTATAAAATTCGTTGCTTTGTTGATAATAGCAACGTATTCAAGTTTTTATCATTACGATAATTGATTTTGCATTTAAATTCTTTTAAGATAATACTAGACGCATACCCGTGCTTGCACGGAAAATCCTTAGTGGTCGATAGTTAATGATATGCAATATTGTGATAATTAATAGAAAAAGAGTTATGATTTGAGTAAAAAGTGCAAGTGCAACTAGGGGGTCATTTGTTTTGTGCATACATTGTGTGTGTTTAGTACACGTAGGCTAGTTCAAAGCTGTTGAATCTGGGTTATAAACGAACAATAATAAAAGTTTGATGGTTTAGAGATCAAACATGATGTTTTGAAACCCGGTTCGACCCGGCCGGTTCAACTGAATATGATCGAAAAAATATGTCAAATTAAACCTTTTTTATAATTTCGAAATCCGATCGCTCCTACCGAAATTATTAAAGACCTTTCATTTTTAAAGTTTTTCAACATTTGTGAAAGACCTGGTTAACCTAGTAAACGAACCGGTTTAACAAAAATGACCTTTCATTTAAGATCTTTCATTTAAGATCGGAATTGATGTTTTAACAAAAATGACTCGAAATTTATATATCTTCCTTCATAAGCTTTGATTATTTAATTAATTACCTTCATTAAAGTTCAAATCAAATTTTGTAAGTCAAATAATAAAACACGAACTCTAATTTATGCATTTCCATATATAAATTTTAAGTTTCAAGATTTTTGAATCTTTAAATTTCAAGTTTTAGGTTTTAATTTACGTTTCACTAATGAGTCATTAATTGATCATATCTCTACTCCTTATAATTAATTGAATACAACTTAAATCAATAATTCGGTGTGATAATGGAATGCAATGTGCGTGATTGAAATTGAAAGGGTTACCTAAATTAGCATTCAACATTTCCGAGTAGAAAATTCAAGAATCATGTAAATGAATAACATTTTCCAGCCATGGTTTTGATGGAGGAGTAGACTTTCCATTGTAAATTTTCACATTCCACATTCCACATTCCATAATTACCCAAGATTTACAATCGGATGATTTCTCTACTATTTACAATCGACAGACTTTCCATATTTCACATTTCACATTCCACATTTCACTTTTCACTTTTATCGGATTTCCTTTATAAAGTAGTATAGAAGTATAGATGAATGACTGGCACCAATTATCTTTTTGATTGTGTTTGAATTGATAGAAGAATTTTAGTGTGTTTCCATATTAAAAATGCAGACCTTGCAGTGTATAATGTATTCCAGCCGATTATGTAGTATAATTTCCTATTCCAGCCGATTATGTAGTATAGATTCCTAAAATACATTGTAACCGATTCTGTAGCGTTTTACATCATAAGGTTTTCAACTTTGGTGCAAGCTGTGTGATAGAAGTTTCAACATTACCGAAAATAGATTAAGCTTTCAAGATTACCGAAAATAGCACATTATTTCCAGCAATGGCTTCAACTTTCTGGTTCAAACCCCTTGTTCTTGGTGGCAACCACCAACACCCTTTAACAATTTCGGTAGGAAAAAGAAGGTGGGTTACCGGTTCAACCGGTGCGATCGAATTTCGAAATTATAATAAAGGTTTAATTCGACATATTTTTTCGATCATATTCAGTTGAACCGGCCGGGTCGAACCGGGTTTCAAAACATCATGTTTGATCTCTAAACTATCAAACTTTTATTATTGTTCGTTTATAACCCAGATTCAACAGCTTTGAACTAGCCTACGTGTACTAAACACACACAATGTATGCACAAAACAAACGACCCCCTAGCTGCACTTGCACTTTTTACCCAAACCATAACTCTTTTTCTATTAATTATCACAATATTGCATATCATTAATTATTGGCCACTAAGGATTTTCCGTGCGGGCACGGGTATGCGTCTAGTTCTTGAAAAGAGTAGGAATTGAAAAGTTGAAAATTGTACAAGCCTTAGAAATTAAATGTACAACCCATTCTACTATTAATATTTGTAATAATGCTAATTGATAATTTCGGATGCTTTGAATGCTAATTGGCTAATTATGCATTAATCTCTAAAAATGTACAAGCCTTGGAAACTAAATGTACAAGCCTTAAAAACTAATAATATTGACATTAAATGTGTGATTATTAATTTCATTGAATGCTAATTGTTAATTTGAAAGTTCAAATTAAAAGCCTCATGCCTATATAAATCTATTATACCCATGACACAATTCTCAATCACTCAATTCTTATTCACTCATCTCTCTTCTCTAACCACCGTCGGCTGCCTCCCACCACCATCGGTTGCCGCCCCACCGTCGCCGGCTGTCGCCGCTGGCCACCGTCGCTAAAATGTTTTTAGGTATTTTTTAATATTTTAATAGAATTATATTATTTGGCATATTTTGAGGGTTTTTTGTTATATATTTTAAAGGTTTATGTTTTTAAATGTTTTTTATAGATGGAACGAGTGTTATGATAATGAAGATGAACTACAATCATTTAGGCATAAGGCACGACAACAAGATAAAGTATACGAGGAACATGAAGAAAGCTGTTGGATTCTGCATCTTCGCACCAGTATATTCTATCCGAAAGTTCATGAAGGGGTGATGAATGAAGTTCCTGATGGTGCTACAATCTTTGCATCTAGTTATTGGCTTAGGAACAGCGACATGTATCGAGTTTAATTACTCTTATCAATATTTTAGGACGACAATAAACGTTACATTTAAAAGATACATTTTTACGTGTGTATGGTACTTGTGTTATGTAACTTTTATACACTAACATTGGATCGACAAATGTAAGCATGATTTTCATTTGTCATGCACAAATTATTAGTCTATACATAATTATTCTAGGCGTGTCATATTTTAGTAGGTTTATTTTAGACGTGTTATATTTTTGGCATGATTTGATTTTCATTAATCTCCATTAGTTGGATCCTTAGATGTAGGACTAGTCTTGTGCTCAAGTCTTATATATCTATATCTATACTTCTATACTACATTTTAAAGTATTTTTCACGCATTCTTGAAAAGAGTAGGATGTTGAAAGTTGAAAAATATACAAGCCTTGGAAACTAAATGTACAAGTCTTGAAACTAAGAATCTTGACATTAAATGTGTGACGAAAAACTTAGAAATGTACAAGTCTTAGAAACTAAATGTACAAGCCTTAGAAACTAATAATCTTGACATTAAATATGATTGGTAAAATTTGATGACTTGACAAAAATATCTTAGCCGGATTTAATGACATTAAATGTGTGATTGGTAACTGATTTGTAATATGAAATTCTTTGTGGCTTATAAATACAAGTTGGCCCGTTTTTCAACCAGAACCAGTTGAACCTGCTGGGTCGAACCGAGTTTCAAAACATTGTGTTTAATCTCCAAACCATCAAACTTTTATTATTTTCTGTTTATAACCTATAAACTTTTTTTATCACTACAATTATTTACCGCTAGGAATTCCCGCCGCTATGCGCGAGTACTCGTCTAGTATTAAATAAAGATCTTTTTACCCGATTTTTAAGTCGGTAGAAATCGCTGTAATTTAAAGATTAATAATTTGATATTTAAAATTTTGAACATTAATTAATTTTGTTTTATTTTCTTTTGAAAGAATCTCATATTTTTTACGCTTACAATGTCGTATTATCTATATCTACATATAAAACATTTTAGACCTTCTCCCTTATTAAATGCAATCCAATTTTTTAAGTTATACAAAATTTAATGCATGATGTACAACATCTTATGCAAAGATCAAAATTCTACACACATCATTCTTTCTTCATTAAATGTATATATTTTTAAGTAATATAAATTCTTATGCATGTTGTACAACATTTTATGCAAACAATAAAATTCTGCCACACATCTCTCTCTTCATTCAATGCAAAAAAAATTAAGTAATCCAAGGATTGATACACATTGTACCATCTTTAATGCAAACAACAAAGAGTTAAAATTTAATAATACAAATATTCATGCAATATGTACAATTAACCAATTTACAACGCACACTTATTGACTGGTCAACACATTTAATGTTATTATTAAAACACACATTACTAATTAATGTAATTTTTTAACACACCCTTAAAATGAAAAGTACATGTTTTTATACGCATTGTACAAACTAAAAAACACACAAAGCTTTATACAATTTGTATGCTAATACATATAGTTTTGAAAGCCGGACTGGGCCAACGGGTTCAACTGAGAACATGAGTGGTCATCGGTTCGGATAGCAAATAAAAGACGTTTGAAAACGAACTTGAGAGAAGTGGCTTTTAATTTGACGAATATAATTATTAAGTTTAAGGCTCTATAACGAGCTATTATATGTTCAAAATGGAGTTAGTGAGAATGAGACATCGAGTCTCGAATAAGAGTGGTTGGAATGGAGGGGAAAATAGTTGAAGTTATGACTTATGTTTGAAATCTCACTCTTAAATGGGCTGTTATGTTTTGCTTTAATGAGTTATAACAACAAACTGATGACTCTTAAATGACTATTATGTTTTGCTTTAATAAGCTATAACAGCAAATTAATGAGTCATTAACCAATATTTATTGCACCATTACACCATATGTTACACTATAATTAAATGTGTATAAATTGAAGGCAATCTCAACCATTCCAGAGATACCACACAAAAAAAACACACAAGAAATACGAGCTCTATTCATACGTTTTTCAACAATCTTTTTAAGCACACAGTTTTCTGCGATCTTTCAGGCAAGTTTGTCAAGTCCGGCTATACAATAGCTTTGAACGTTATATCTTGGGAAACATACGACGAATCTATTATAAGGGAATCGTGTTAAACACGAGCCATGTGTCACGACCTTTTACAGCTTTCTTAATGTATCGTTCATATTACCTGAAATCTGCTTCTACCCATTCTATAAAAATGGGTGAACCGGGCCTGATCAGGGTTATTTTCCTTTTTTTTCTGATTAATTACAGGGTACCCGCCGCTGCAACGCGCGGGTACCCTGCTAGTATATATTATCAAAAGAAAAGTTATACGACGCCAGTGCCCGGTTTTTTGTGCTCTTAACTTTGGACCGGCCCATTTGACAAAAAAAAAATTCTTTCTTATGTAGGCAATATACAAAAAAAATGCTTGGCATAAAATAGGAAAAAAAATTACAAAAATACTGATTTATTCTGATAAAAAAATACGCGCGACATAAGGCAAAAAAATTACAAAAGTACTGATTTATTCAGATCAAAAACACCCGCGACATGATGCCCAACACATAAGCCCATATTAAAAAAATAAACTATTAAACATGAGACCGAACAAATAAACCTAGACAAAATAAATTAAAAAAAAACGCTCCGCAGCATCGCGCAGCCAACTTTAAAATAAACGGCGCAAAAAAACCTACCTACGCTAAGTAAAAAAAAGTATTATTCAGAAAAAAATTAGCCCCGCCGCAACGACCGAGTTTTTATGCTTAAGCACACCAATAAAATATAACCCGCCCCGCAGCAACGCGCGGGGTACTTTGGCTTGTTGTTTTAATTTAAAAGTGAATAACATATGGTAAAATTTGGTATTTTAATGTTCAGAATTGAGAGAATATTGAATTGATCCTTATTTTTACTGGTTGATTGTAGCAGATTTGTTATGGAGGTTTAATTTTAGAAAAAATGTTGTTTAGATTTAAGTTCAATTTTTCAGGCAACAGTTTTGAGGCTAACTTTCAGAGATTATTCTTATGTGCAAATGTTTTTTTAGGGCAAGCTCCAGAAAAAGAAGAAAATTTTTACAAAGCAAAGAAGTGTTTGTTTCTCTCCTATGTTTAGAGTCTTATAAGTATCTTTTAATCTGAGCAGCTTGTTCCCTTAGAACATTAGCGTCATATTTTTTGATACAAGTCAAACAAGGCCAGAGAAAATAGTATTAGATTATAAAGATTAGTCAGCTCAAGCCTACATGTGGGCTTAGGGTCGACTAATCTTTATCATCTAATAGTGTATGTGGGCTTAGGATCCATGAGGGTTTAATAGTGTCTATGTAATTATCATTATAAATAGATAATTAATAATATGCATAATACCTATAGAGGTTTACATTATTCAACAAATAGTACTTTTCTAAAATATAGTTCATGGGTTTGAACGTTCGACCCTAACACTTTGTTCTCGAGTCTAAAATTTAAAGAATGGAAGAGGATGAGACGGGAAGGGTAAAGTAAGAGATGACAATAAGAGAAAAGTGGTTATTTCAATTTATGTTCTTGAGTTTTTATTTTTAAGTAGAAAGGAAAAGATAAGAAAGCTAACAAAGTACCAATATACCCTCAAAACTAAATACATTACTTGTTTATTTTTCTCCATTACCCAATATCCATTTGTTGTAGCTGGTCTAAATATTACATTTGTGCTCGTGAAAATGCTTGTTCTAGATGCTAGTAAGTAAAACCATATATTTTCTATAGATTTTGAGACACTTAATTTCCACATGCATATAAGTGTGCAAATGCAAGTGTGTATCATTTTCAAAAGTTAAGTCTGTTGTTATCTGTTCCATATTTTCAATATCTCCTATCCAAGTTTGGAAAACTCTTTGTCCCATCTTTTTGTTGAAGTTAACCGTGATTACCAACAATTAGTATCCCTAATAACAATCAATCCCTTGCTGTAATCATACTTTACAAATCATACACACTGTAACATGAATCACTTACAAGTATCTTGAACCTCAGCTAGAGAAAGATGGTCATTTATGTGTGTGTTTTCATATGTGTAAAAGATCCTCCACCTCTTTCTCTTAATCTAATATTCTTCTATTTCCTTTCTTTCTTTCTCTTGTGGTTCGAAGCTTATTTAAGCTTATTGGGTTTGCTTATAGCTTATTGGTATAGCTTATGTGTTGTGATATGGGTTAAGTTTTGGGATAACACGTAGTATCATACGCCAAGGGGTTTTTGGGGATTTTGTTCTTACTTTTTCTTTGTTTTTCACTTGGTTCGAACACCACACAAAAAGAGGGTTACATTTGTGTGTGTTCAAAAACCATAAAGCTTGCAACTTTCTTGTTTATTTACCTTAGTATAGGCTAGAAGTACAAGTAGATCCTAGGAAAAACATCAAAATCTTGATCTTTTATGTTTTTTTGTTCGAAAAGGGTTTTGTACTAAGAATCTTGATTTTAAACTTTTTGTCATAAAAACCATAAAGTTTGTGTTTTTATGGCTCTACTAGTCTTAGATAGGTAAGAAGTACAAGAAAAATCAGGTAAAAACGTCAAAAAGTGAGTCTTTTGGTGATTTTTTGGTTTTGGGTTTCGAACCTTGTTGGGCGAACTATACGCATTGGCTTAGGCGATTTATACGCAGGCGATTTATACGCAGGAGAATTATACGCAGGCGAATTATACGTATTAGGCGATTTATATGCAGGCGATTTATACGTGTTGGGTGATTTATACGCAGGCAATTTATATGCAGGCGATTTATGCGTATTGGGTGATTTATACTTGTTAGGCAATTTATACGCATGTGATTTATACGCAAGCGATTTATACGTGTTGGGTGATTTATACGTTAAGAGAGCCGATTTATACGTATTGTGATTAATACGTAGGCGAATTTTACACAGGCAATATACCATGTAACACCCCCATTTTTGGATTGCGCAGCGGAAATTACAATGGGTGTTACTAAATAGCACAATACACCAAGATAATAGAAAACGACCCAAATGAGACATTTTACAAAAATGTGTTCCATTATTTAATCAGAGAAAATGCGTTTAGGTCCCCACAGGAATCGTAACCACAACCATTATAACATTTGAAAGACAATTGTTTCAAATTAAAGACATTGTTTTAAAACACATTAAGACATTGTTTTTGAAAGACAAGGAACACACAAGTAGTCTTTCACCAAATCATCACACGCACGACACCTCCACGTCATCGTTGCCTTCATCCTTGGTTACCTGGGATAAAACATGTTTAAAACGTCAACAAAATTGTTGAGTGAAATTCATAGAGTTTAAGATAATCAATAAGAAATAATATTTGAACACATAATTAGTTCTCGGGAAAACATTGCAATGAATACAATGTATAACATCTCTTTTTGTTCACCCAATAAGCTCGTGACACTGAACGTTAACAATACATATATCCTTCCATATGTCAATTTGCCCCAGAATAAGGTATTATTGTCATATACCTACTACTTCTAATTATAAAACGTCCATTTGACAGGGTGTTCACAAGGATTCAGACCCCGAACGGGGTTGTCAAACCCAATAGAGGCTAAACTCACCTTAATCAAAGATTCCAATTCAATCAAATCAACAAGTGCAAATAACTTCACATCTTAACCGCGACCTATGTAATACATATATAGCAGTACGTGACCAAAAGTAAAATAATTCATATAATGCATACTTGTATGTATATTTATATAACTATTACGTATATAAAATCATATACTACAATCTCCAAGTGCGGCGCAAAACACTTTACTTCGACGCACCCACAAATGTACAACAATTACAGTTGCGTTACGATCCGTTTACCAAAAAAGTTTCCTAATTTTTATTTAGAAAGTTATCGAAAGTAAGGATAATATAATCCGAACTTCATATTTCATTATTAATTAACTAACATTACGAACCATTTGTTCATTATAAACCATATTCAAAAATACATGAAAGTTTCACTTTCAAAAGTCAAACTTCGTAGTTGACTTTTACACCAAAAATTCCCAAACTTCATTTAGCCGTAAAATCTTCGTTATTAAGAGTTACGTGACGAGCCACCTAGCGAAACGTAGCTAAAGACGAACTCTATCACTTTTCATTATCAAAAATAACTTTCAAAAATTTCTCGACACGCTACGGGCCGGTCAAACTTTCTGGTCAAACTTAGTCAATGCAAAACCCTTTAAAACATCATTTTTGACTTCAAACAACCATCAAAACATGTTTAACTAGCTTATTTATATTTACTAAAACCATCAAACTTCAATCAATAATCAAATATACTTTCAATATTTTCGCACTTGAATCCTATAGCATATATCGTATAGACATGCAATAACCTCAATAACCTTTCGACAATCTTAAATAGAACACTTACAACAAGCTTGACACAATAGAAATCAACACAAAAATGACTAAATTGCAGGTTAACTTTCAAACTGAATCGTACACACTGTAACATGAATCACTTGCAACATTAACTGTATCTGCAAGTATCTTGAACCTCAGCTTGCAAGTGAGAGAGAGAGAGAGAGAGAGATGGAGAGGGTGTTGGTCATTTATGTGTGTGTTTTCATATGTGTAAAAGATCCTCCACCTCTTTCTCTTAATCTAATATTCTTCTATTTCCTCTCTTTCTTTCTCTTGTGGTTCGAAGCTTATTTAAGCTTATTGGGTTTGCTTATAGCTTATTGGTATAGCTTATGTGTTGTGATATGGGTTAAGTTTTGAGATGACACGTGGTATCATACGCCAAGGGGTTTTTAGGGATTTTGTTCTTACTTTTTCTTTGTTTTTCACTTGGTTCGAACACCACAGAAAAAGAGGGTTACATTTTTGTGTGTTCAAAAACCATAAGGTTTGCAACTTTCTTGTTTATTTACCTTAGTATAGGCTAGAAGTACAAGTAGATCCTAGGAAAAACATCAAAATCTTGATCTTTTATGTTTTTTTGTTCGAAAAGGGTTTTGTACTAAGAATCTTGATTTTAAGCTTTTTGTCATAAAAATCATAAAGTTTGTGTTTTTATGGTTCTACTAGTCTTAGATGGTAAGAAGTACAAGAAAAATCAGGTAAAAATATCAAAAAGTGAGTCTTTTGGTGATTTTTTGGTTTTGGGTTTCGAACCTTGTTGGGCGAACTATACGCATTGGCTTAGGCGATTTATACGCAGGCGATTTATACGCAGGAGAATTATACGCAGGCGAATTATACGTATTAGGCAATTTATACGCAGGCGATTTATACGTGTTGGGTGATTTATACGTGTTTGGCGATTTATACGCATGCAATTTATACGTGTTGGGTGATTTATACGCAGGCGATTTATACGTGTTGGATGATATATACGTGTTAGCCGATTTATACGTGTTGGGTGATTTATACGTAGGCGAATTATACGCATGTAACACCCCTATTTTTGGATTGCGCAGCAGAAATTACAATTGGGGGGGGGGGGGGGTGGTTGGGGGGGGGGTGGGGTGGGGGGGGGGGGGGGGGGGGGGGGTGGGGGGGGGGGGGGGTGGCGTGGGGGTGGGGCTCAATAACCTTTCGACAATCTTAAATAGAACACTTACAACAAGCTTGACACAATAGAAATCAACACAAAAACGACTAAATTACAGGTTAACTTTCAAACTGAATCGTACACACTGTAACATGAATCACTTGCAACATTAACTGTATCTGTAAGTATCTTGAACCTCAGCTTGCAAGTGTGTGTGTGTGTGTGAGAGAGAGAGAGAGAGAGAGAGAGAGAGAGATGGAGAGGGTGTTAGTCATTTATGTGTGTGTTTTCATATGTGTAAAAGATCCTCCACCTCTTTCTCTTAATCTAATATTCTTCTATTTCCTCTCTTTCTTTTTCTTATGGTTCGAAGCTTATTTAAACTTATTGGGTTTGCTTATAGCTTATTGGTATAGCTTATGTGTTGTGATATGGGTTAAGTTTTGAGATAACGCGTGGTATCATACGCCAGGGGTTTTTGGGGATTTTGTTCTAACTTTTTCTTTGTTTTTCACTTGGTTTGAACACCACACAAAAAGAGGGTTACATTTTTATGTGTTCAAAAACCATAAAGGTTGCAACTTTCTTGTTTATTTACCTTAGTATAGGCTAGAAGTACAAGTAGATCCTAGGAAAAACATCAAAATCTTGATCTTTTATGTTTTTTTGTTCGAAAAGGGTTTTGTACTAAGAATCTTGATTTTAAACTTTTTGTCATAAAAACAATAAAGTTTGTGTTTTTATGGTTCTACTAGTCTTAGATAGGTAAGAAGTACAAGAAAAATCAGGTAAAAACGTCAAAAGTGAGTCTTTTGATGATTTTTTGGTTTTGGGTTTCGAACCTTGTTGGGCGAACTATATGCATTGGCTTAGGCGATTTATACGCAGGTGATTTATACGCAGGAGAATTATACGCAGGCAAATTATACGTATTAGGCGATTTATACGCAGGCGATTTATACATGTTGGGTGATTTATACGTTTTAGCCGATTTATACGTATTGGGTGATTTATACGTAGGCGAATTATACACAGGCGAATTATACGCATGTAACACCCCCATTTTTGGATTGCGCAGCGGAAATTACAATGGGTGTTACTAAATAGCACAATACACCAAGATAATAGAAAACGACCCAAATGAGACATTTTACAAACATGTGTTCCATTATTTAATCAGAGAAAATGCGTTTAGGTCCCCACAGGAATCGTAACCACAACCATTATAACATTTGAAAGACAATTGTTTCAAATTAAAGACATTGTTTTAAAACACATTAAGACATTGTTTTTGAAAGACAAGGAACACACAAGTAGTCTTTCACCAAATCATCACACGCACGACACCTCCACGCCATCGTTGCCTTCATCCTTGGTTACCTGGGATAAAACATGTTTAAAACGTCAACAAAATTGTTGAGTGAAATTCATAGAGTTTAAAATAATCAATAAGAAATAATCTTTGAACACATAATTAGTTCTCGGGAAAACATTGCAACGAATACAATGTATAACATCTCTTTTCTTTCACGCAATAAGCTCATGACACCGAACGTTAACAATACATATATCCTTTCATATGTCAATTTGCCCCAGAACAAGGTATTATTGTCATATACCTACTACTTCTAAATACAAAACGTCCGTTTGACAGGGTGTTCACAAGGATTTAGACCCCGAACGGGGTTTTCAAACCCAATAGATCTATTTAATGCATTAGCGTTCATCTCGCAAGGCAATTAACAGTTCATGAAATAAGGGACTTCGACAATAGCTACTTATGCGGAAACATTTCATACTATGGTCAGGCATACCATAAAATCTCATATGCTGGTTTGATTTATATAAAAACATGTATCCCCTCGCGGGTTTATTCTCAACCAATCAACAGATTTAAAACTGAGGTGATTTCTATTAATCTGCTAATATGATTACAGATTACTAACTATGAGATATGATTATATGAGATGAGATTTGTGTGTTATCAATGTGAGTCCTCTCTCTAATCCCATAGGGTTCCTTTTATAAAACAAGGATAAACCCTAACAGGCTTATAAAACACGTAAAAGATAATACATATCTTTTCCTACAATATCTCATACAGATCTCTTAAACGGTACTAACTATTTTATACTAACGGTACTAACTATCTAAACAGTACTTAAAACTTTGTACTGTCAGTACTAACTATAACTAGCGGTACTAAGTATATCACTAATGGTACTAAGTTAGGAATGTATATTTCCCAACAATTTTCTAGAGGCATACTAACATTTGTGTTGACATTTCCTATTAGGGACTTAGGTTTCCATCTGTATCTGGATGGTGTAAACATAGGATACCACCAACTACATGTCTTACTAACATGCTCATATAGCTTCCTAGTTGTGTGTCTAGGTTTCTAGTTATTGGATTCTGAAGCAACTGTTCTCCTAAGGGGTGTTGCAACAGATTGGTTCACAGTTCGTTTGAGTTCTCTAGTACTAATAGGCATAGCCATGAGCATTTTAGTCCTAGAATTCACGCCATTAATATTGTGAAGAACACACATATCATGATTGTCATTCAACACACATTTTCCACAAGTAACACAAACAAAGTTTATATTCGAGGTCTTAGCATTCAAACTGTCATTACACGCAGTTACAAATGTTTTATTATTTAAAAACTTAAAATTCCTACATGCAATAACCTCAATAACCTTTCGACAATCTTAAATAGAACACTTACAACAAGCTTGACACAATAGAAATCAACACAAAAATTCATTTTTGGTTTCCCTCGTGTGGTTCGAGTTCGGACGCAACCCACACAACAAAACCAAACCTTTTTCAACAAAACCCACTTGCAAGAACACTTATTTAACCTTAGTAAACCTTCCTTTTAGATCAAAACTTCAAGAACTCAACCCAATTTCTATTTCACAAAATACCCATTACATGTGTAATATTTTTAGTAAGATGTGTAGGTCTTGATACATGGACTAAAAAAACAAATGGAAACTCAATCACGGCTTGTAATTTCCCTATAAATAGAAATTTTCACCAAACCTTATATAGCATAAACGACTAAAATCAATTATGTAGTAAAATAATTATCATGGTTCGAATTGAGTATTGACCTGAAACTCAGGTTGTTACATTCTTCCCTCCTTTAGGAAGCGTCGTCTCGGTGCTTAGCTTGACTTATCCGCTCTTCCTCGCTTCATCATTACTCGTAAAGTGATGAGGGTACTTATTCTTAATTTGATCCTCAAGTTCTCAAGTAAATTCTAGACCTCTTTACGAATTCTAACGAACTTTAACGATAGGCATCCGACTTTGCTTAAGCCGCTTGACTTCTCGATCAACAATTTCCACTGGCTCTTTAATCATGTGGAACTTATCATCAAGTTGAATCTCATCCATTGGAATGACAATGTCGCCTTCCGCTAAACATTTCTTGAGATTCGAAACATGAAACGTGCTCATGAATCCTTTTCAACTCTTCAGGTAGCTCTAACGTGTAAGCCACAGGACCGACTCTAGCTAGAATCTTGAATGGCCCAATGTAACGTGGACTCAACTTTCCTTGCTTTCCAAAACGCACAGCGCCCTTCCACGGCGATACCTTGAGCAGTACCATATCACCCACTCTAAATTCCAATGGCTTAGATCTTCTATCCGCGTAACTTTTTTGATGGCTACGAGCAGTCAACAAGCAGTTCTTAATTTAAATAATCTTTTCTGTCGTTTCCCAAATCAATTCAGGACAAGTGAGTTGGTTATCTTTAACCTTACTCTAGCAGACAGGCGATCTATATTTTCGTCCATACAAAGCCTCGAATGACGCAGCCTTGATACTTGCGCGGTAACTATTGTTGTATGAGAACTCGGCCAATGGCAGGTATCGATCCCAACTATTTCCAAAGTTAATCACGCAGGCACGCAACATGTCTTCCAGCGTTTATATAGTCCTTTCGCTTTAACCATCCGTTTGAGGGTGGTAAGCGATACTCATATCCAAATTTGTCCCTAACGCCTTCTGAAGCGATCTCCAGAATCTAGACGTGAAATGGCTATCTCTATTCGAAATGATTGATATAGGAATACCATATCTACACATAATTTCCTTCAAATAAAGTTGCGTGAGTTTTTCCATAGTATTAGTCTTCTTTGTCGGTAGGAAATAACCTGATTTGGTCAATCGGTCAATAATGACCCATATCATATCATACCCACTCGGCGTCCTAGGCAGTCTACTAACAAAATCCATAGTGATCCTTTTTCATTTCCAAACAGGAATCTCAGGTTGTTGCAGCAACCCAAACGATTTCTGATGCTCAGCTTTAACCTTCGCACAAGTCAAATAATTGCTAACATACGTGGCAATATCAGCTTTCATATTTGGCCATCAATAAAACAGCTTTAAATCTTGATACATCTTGTCCGATCCCGGATGGATAGAATACTTGGAGTTATGCGACTCATGCATAATCAAGTCCCTCAGCCCACAAAATCGTGGCAACCAAACATGATTTCCAAAACAACGTGTTCCATCAGGGCGAAACTCAAATATTTGCTTAATCAATCACCCTAACTTTTCAGCCTTTACATTCTTCTTCTTCATCGCCTCCTTTTGAGCTTCAGGGATTTGATTAGGTAGATCGTTGTGAAAAGTCATCATCAAAGCTCAAACACGTAATGGCTTAATCCTTTCCTTGTGACTTAAGGCGTCATCTGCAACATTCGCTTTTCTAGGATGATAACGAATCTCACAATCATAATCACTTAACAACTCAAACTAGCGACGTTGTCTCATGTTAAGCTCTTTCTGATTCAGAATATATTGTAGGCTCTTGTGATCGGTGAAAACCACACACTTCGTCCCATACAAATAATGTCTTCACAACCTAAGAGCAAAAACAACGGCTCCCAACTCCAAATCATGAGTAGTGTAATTCTCTTCGTGTGTCTTTAATTGTCGGGCAGCATACGCTATCACCTTTTTTCGTTGCATCAACACGGCTTCATAACCTTTGAGTGATGCATCATAATAAACCACGAAATCTTTCGTCCCTTCCGGCAATGCTAAGATAGGTGCACTACATAATTTTTGCTTCAATAGCTAAAAAGCTTCCCCTTTTTCCTTACCCCATTCATATTTCTTACCCTTCTGAGTCAACTTAGTAAGAGGCTTGGAGATCAAATAAAAACCCTCAATAAACCTTCGATAGTAACCAGCCAATCTAATAAATTACCTTACCTCCGTTGGAGTCATTGGTGCAGCCCAATTCCTAATGGCTTCGATCTTGGCAGGATCAACATGAACACCTTTACGATCAATCACGTGACCAAGGAATTGTACCAAATCTAACCAAAAATCACACTTAGAAAACTTGGCATACAATCTCTCCTTCTTAAGTAACTCCAAAATAATCTCTAAATGCTTTCCATGCTCTTCTTTGTCCTTGGAATAAACCAAAATATCATCGATGAACACAAAGACGAACTTATCAAGATATGGCTTGCATACTCGATTCATTAAGCCCATAAACACAGCAGGCGGATTTGTCAGTCCAAACGGCATTACTTGAAACTCAAAGTGACCATACCGAGTTCTAAATGCAGTAATTGGAATGTCCTCTTCTTTAATGCGAAGCTGGTGAGATCCTGATCGCAGATCGATCTTAGAATACACACTCGAACCTTGAAGTTGATCAAATAAATCATCGATTCTCGGGAGATGATAACGATTCTTAACAGTCAACTTCTTCAATTCGCGATAATCAATACACATTCGAAAAGACCCATCTTTCTTTTTCACGAACAACACCGGTGCTCCCCACGGTAATAACTCGGACGAATAAATCCTTTCTCCAACAGCTCTCGCAATTTCTTTGACAACTCTCTCATCTCAGACGGTGCCAAATGATACGGTGCACGTGGAATAGGTGCAGCCCCCGGTACCAGATCAATTCAAAATTATACTTGCCTTGACGGTGGTAATCCTAGAAAATCATCAGGAAACACCTCAGGAAAGTCATGAATTATAGGTATGTCTTCCAATCGCTTCTCCTTCGGTTTCTTCTCAGTCACATGTGCCAAAAATAATGACAAGCTCGTTCGATATACCTACGGGCCTTAATACAAGATATGACCTTTAGTCGGGACATACCTTTGTCACTTTTGAATGTCAATGTCTTGGTCCCGTAAGGTATTTGAACAACCTTCTCACCACAAATGATAACGGCATCGTTCTTGACAAGCCAATCCATACCAATTATAACGTTGAACGTACCAAGCTCAATCGGCATGAGATCGATTTCAAAGAGATGGTTCACTAAATTCAAAGTGCAACCTTTTAAAACAGTGTTCATACTAACTATCCTTCCATCGGCTAACTCTACCTCGTAACTGGTATCAATTTTAACCGGGTCGATATCAAGCATGGAACTAAATCTAGTGTCCACAAAACTCCTATCGGAACCCGAATCAAATAAAATAGAAGCATAGCGTTTATTGAGTAAAAACGTACCCGTAACTACATTCAGACCTTACGGCTCAGCATCCTTAATCGAATAAGCTCGGCCACGAGCTTCTCTAACTTCCTCTTGCTTGACCTTCTTTGGGCATCGGTTCCTCGTGTGACCTTACTCACCACAATCATAACAAGTTCAAACGGGCTGAGCGTTTGCACCTGTGGCAATATTCTTTTCCATGTAATACCTCGCTTTGTGCCCAATCTTTCCACACTTATGGCGTGGCGAGTAAAACAACATTCACACATAGGAAGTGATCCAGAAGACACCTTTCCCTCATTCGGAGCAGTATTTATAGCTCGCGCGTTCCCTTGCTTTTGATTATTCTGTGAAGATTGGCGGGAGTTATCCTTGTGGTTGCTCTTACCACTAATGTTCCTACTTTGAAAGTTCTCCTACTTTCGCTTATTTCCTTCAAGAATCTTTTCATTCCTAGCTTGCAACTTTTGTTCCATCAACTTATGTGCCATACGCACAGTGTCACACCCCCAAATAGGCCCTGGACGGAATACGTGTCCGGAGGGGTGACGTTCCTGGATATCTCAAGTACAAAGCAAAAAGAACGACCTCTAAGGGTACGTTTTAAAAATAAACACCGTTGCATAAATTTAAAATAATAATAAGTTTACATCAATCAAATTTAAAAGATTCAAAAGTTAGAATGCAGAAGCTTTAATAAGTTCAACAACGGTATTTAAGATAACATAAATGAAATCTAAAAACTAGTTCGGGCAATTAGACTTCATATAGATCAAGCAACAACTTCCAAGATAAGCTCCTGAGAAAAACATGCTTAAAACAGTCAATATAAAGTTGAGTGAATTCATAGGTTTAATTTGATGCAATAGTAGACCACAAGATTTTATAGGCATGCGACAGTTATAACAAATACAACTCCACATAAAAGATATTTACGTTGCACTAAACTCATGACACCGATGCTAATTCTGAGACATAGCTTTCATATAGCTATGGGTTGCATTGCCCAATAGGAAATCCGACCTAAGATTTCTTATCCGAAATTTGACATGACATATATTCGTTTAATCGGCCGACCCGTGGGTAGTAAGTACGACTTACCCGGATAGGGATAATTAGTACCAATAGATCTATTTATTCCCTCGCGCTCCCTTAACCGGTCCTCTGGTCAAGAAATTAACAGTTCATGATAGTTTTGGGCAATAGGAGGTCTAGCGCTACTTAGGCAACACGTAAACAGGGGAAAATTCTCATGAAAGTACTTATGTCTGGTTTTAAAAACAAGCAATGTTTCTCACCCTAAAGTTATAAAACATTTATTCAAAACGAGTAAAAGTGTGGCACTATGAACTCACCTTATCCAAGTTGTGGATCAAAAGAAATCAATCAAGCAAAAAAGAATCTCATGGTACTGGCGACAACCTAGCATATAGTGGTCGTTTAAGAATAATGTACAATGAATAACGCTTAACGCAAGAATTGATCATCCGAGCATGAGTAGACATGGCGTATCCTTTTCAAAACGTACTTTTGAAAGTTATAGGTTTTGACTAGTCTTGACATTTTGACACATCTTCGAAAATATTTTGTCTTTTAGTATATTTCGTTTTTTAGTGACCCGACACACCAAAGTTGACTCAATAATTGTAAATGTTGACCTAAACTCCACACTTAACGTTATTCTACAGTTTATCATAAGCTTGATAATAAAAGTATATTTTTTGACGCATTTATAAAGTTTATAAATTTTCGGCATGACCTTTCTAATAATATCGACTTTCCATTTGTATTCATTTTGACTCGTGAAAATATCCATTTTATGAAAGTACATCTTTTATTGACTCAAAAGAATATCCAATCTATTTTCGACAACGTCGCAAATATTACAACAAATTTATTCTAAACCTAAACCTCTTCGACTTTCAATTTATGTTTCCAACAAAACAAACGTCTAACTTAATCTCTTTGCCAACAATATTCAAGCTCGCTATACGATAAATCTCAATAAATAACATAGCCGTAATAATAACAATATATATATCAAAATAGTCACAACGAACTTTTATACGCAAAAGTACAACTAGTTTTTATGTTCTTCCATTTATAATTAAAAAGATTAAACTTTAAGACTTGTAGTTTTATAGAAAAATAGGTAATGATTTTCACAACGATCCGCTTTGTACACCTTGTTCGGAATGATTATACGAATGCAAAAGTACAACTCATTTGTGAAAAAGTAGAGATGACTTACAAGAAAACACTATGAAAGATGATTAGAAACTAAGAACAACCCAAACGTTGTTTATAAACTACCCGGATAGAAACAAGAATCAACCTCGAACAATATATCTTCAAATGATGGATCAAAGATTAAAAGAAATGGATTTGGTGTGTGTGTTTGGTGGTTCGGACAAAGAGAGAAAAGGAAAGAGTAGTGTGTGTTTTCTTGGTGAGAAATGATTATGAAATGAATATGTACACATGAATTTAACTAGCAAAAAATCACACATAAGGTGCTAGTGTGTGTATGTGTGCTGACGATGGGACAAGAGAGCCAAAGGGGGACCAAAATGATCCTCCAATCATTTCCCTTTGAGTACATGTCCTTAACCTCAAATCATGCAACCATGTCTAGTGAAATTGATTTCAAAATTTGAATCCTATGCATGTATGTGCATGCATATCCGGTTTTAATAAGACCAAAGGGGGGACCAAAAGTGGCCTCTAATATTCTAAGAATTGTAGTGCATGCATATGAATTAATTTCTAAGGCTTTCCATGCATACATGCATTAATATACTTAACCGATTACGCAAACAACGAAAATGATTAACGACTTAACGAAAAATTATGAAATCTTAAATATTAATTTATAACGTAAAAACACGTCCAATGACGAATGAATACGATGAAATACAGTATGGTTCACTCCCGGAGACGATTCTCAGGTTATAACGGGAAAACTTCCCGGTTACGCGTAAAAGTTAAACGAAACATCAAAAAATTCAAATTATCAAACGGAAATGGCTAAATTATTGAACGGAAATTCTCGGGGTGTCACATTCTTTCCCCGTTAAAGAAGCTTTGTCCTCAAAGCTTAGGATGCAACCTCTGTCGCGGGTGCATAGTTGGTAAAAAGGTGCGGGTATTTCTGGTGGCGATGCCTGCTTCTATGTTCGGGCCATCGGTACATCCTCTTAATATTATGATATATCTTATCTGATCCTTGGTGGATGAAATAGCCAGATTTGTGTGGCTTATTCTTGATTAATTCTCTTAAGTCTCTAGAGCGTAGTAACCAACTCCTGCTCCTAGTGCAGGGAGTTCTATCAAGACCAGTCTCAATTCCTTGTCCATACCATGAAGGTTATCATCCTAAATGTTCTCTGTCTTGAGAGATTCTACTTGTGCCTTGTGAGTCTATGGTAGTAGGTTTAAATTAATGGTCATCACTAAGCCTCTCACCTGGCTTATCTTGTCCATTTCGGCTTAAAGCATCTACTGCAATGTTTGCTTTTCTAGGGTGATACCAAATCTTATAATCGAAATCACTGAGCAATCTTAACAATCTACGTGATCTCATGTTTAATTCCTTTTGATCTATAATGTGCTGTAATCTCTGATGGGTTGTAAACGTGATGCGCTTCATGCCATATGGGTAGTGTTCCTAAATCTTAAGAGTAAACGCTATTGCTCCTAATTCTAGGTCGTGTGTTGTATAGTTTTTCTCATAAACTTTCAGTTTTCGGGAGTCGTAAACTATCACCTTCTCCTTCTGCATCATTATAGTACCTAATCTATTATGTGAGGCGTTATAAGTCACGAAGTTTTCCATTTCGTCAGGAAATGCTAAATTCGGTGCACGACAAAGTTTCTACATCACAGTTGAAAGGCTTCCTCTTCTTTTTCTTCCCATTTGTATTTCACATTTTTCTGAGTCAGTTTGGTTAGAGGTTTCTATATCCTAGAGAAACTTTCAATAAATTGTCGGTAATAACCGAAAAGACCTAAGAATTTTCGTATCTTTGTTGGAGTCTTAGACGTTGTCTAATCCTTGATTGAATCAATCTTGGCGGTATCGACGTGAATGCCTTGACTATCAACAACGTAGCCAAGAAATTGCACTTTCAGGAGTCAGAATTCTCACTTAGGGAATTTAACGTACAATTCCTTATTCTTAAGCAATCCCAAGATAAGCCTAATGCATTCCTCATACTCCTTATTTCTGCTTGAGCAAATAGAGATATCATCGATGAATACTATCACGAACTTATCCAAGTATGGTTTGTACACCCGATTCATGAGATCCATGAATGCCTCTGGTGTGTTGATCAAACCAAATGGCATGACCCGAAACTTGAATTGTTCATAACGGGTCCTAAATGCGGTTTTAGAATACCTTTTTTCTCGAATCTCTGGTTGGTGGTAACTAGTCCTTAGGTTGATTTTCGAGTAAACGCTAGATCCTTGTAGTTGATCGAAAGATCATCTATACTAGGTAACGGGTAATGGTTCTTCGCAGTTAGCTTGTTCAATTCTCGGTTGTCAGTGTACATCCTAAAGGATCCATCCTTCTTTTTGACGAACAACATCGGAGCTCATCAGGGTGAGGAACTCGGTCTTACAAATCCTTTAGTATACGACATACTACGCCGGAGACGGTAAACTCTCTTTCTCTCAACACATAACATGCCTCCGAGTCTCAAGTTATCCCGCTCCAACGTACCAATCCTATCAAACAACTCTGCTTACTAGCAACTATCGGTGCATATCCATTACTCCTATTGTTTCGAATCGTTAAGGTTTCATCACCTAAGGGGATACGAACGATTTTTCTTCACAATTTCTCATGGCGTGGTACTTTTTCAACCAACCTATACCGATGATAACGTCGACACTACCAAGTCCAACGGGCATTAAGTCTATCTTGAATAGATGATTCAGAAAATTCAGTGTACAATCTTAAATGATGGTATCAATTCCTATGACATTTCCGTTGGCTAACTCAACAGAGTACTTAGTGTCTACGGTAGATGGGACGATGTCACTTAAAGGGCTAATCTTAGCGGAGGTGAGGCTTCTATCAACTAGGTTTCATGTACTTGCAATAATTTCGTCTTTTGCTCCAACTTCAGGTCTATCAAAAGTTTCGTCGATACGAGAATCTCATAATTTACGTGATTCTAACTCACCGAAAAGGTTTATACATTGAGGAAATATCCTAGTTTCCTAAGTTATCATCCAATTAAAAGGATAAGTCGGTTACGTTCTAAGTTCTTACAATTAATATTTATCGTGACTACAGGGAGCGTGATTCGGTCTCTCAGCTAAGGGTGTGGTGTTTCTATATGATAAGATGGGGAAATATCTACTTGGTTTCGCGCGGCTTACAACATGGTACACATGACCAAACTCGACTCATGAAATAGCACCCCAAATAATTAATAAAAACACGAGTACATTATAATCTCGTTGACAATGTAGAGAAAAGAAAGAAAATAAAAATGGAAAGTAAGGATAAATTGACAAAATTTTATGGTGACTACTCTCAGCATAGCGTGGTCCTCCCTGAATTATACATAGGTGATCAGGCTATGTTATTATTTCTGGATACCTTTCCACTCCTGCAATGTTCATTTCGTCAAAACTAGTGATATGTTTAAAATCTTATATGGTATAAACGTTATAGTTTATAAGGAAGCAAAACAGTTCGTAATAATGAAAACAAGGTAGTTTATATAACGACACAAGATATTTTGTAAAATATCGGAAAATGTTTTATGAGGTGATAGCAAAATAGTTTACGAGAAAATTACGTGACAGTTTATAATATAACAGTTTGGGGTTCATAATATGGTATCAAATAGTTTACGAGTTAACAACCCAAAACTTTATAAAGTGACAACGTATTAGTTTGTAAAATACACGGAGTAGTTCATAAGATGACGATGAAATAGTTTGTAAATTGACAACGAATAGTTTATAATGACAGCGAAATAGTTCATGAGGTGACAACGAAATGGTTTGGAAGATGACTGCAAAGTAGTTTGTAATGGGTTAGCAAAAGAGTTTATAGATAACCGTAAAATAGGTTATAAGATGAAAACGAATTAGTTTAATTAAATGTAGCTTAGATTGTTATGTTGTAAAATTAGGATAATTATAAAATGTTGACAAAGTGGTCTTGTAGGATGTTAAGTATCAAAATAGTTTATAAGGTGTCTACGAAACTGATTATTTATTATGGCAAAAGAGCTTATAAACGACGATGAAATAAGTTAAAAGATGAAAAAAGATTTAGTTTGTTAACAATGATTGCAAAAGTAGTTTATAGGGTGACGACGTAACAGTTTATAAGATGGTAACAAAATGCTTTTATATAATGATAGTAAAATGGTTAATACGCTGTCAGCAAAATGGTTCGTAGATTGATGGTAAAATAGTTTATAAAATGTCTATAAAATAGTTTATGAGGTGACACTGGAATGGTTTATAAATGATAGTGAAAATGTTTATAAGGTGTTGAAATAAACAAGAAGCTATTAGCTAAAAGGTTTGTAAGGTGGCGGTAAAATAGCTTATAACGCGACAACTACTATGTTTATAAGATGACACTAAAATAGTTCATAGGATAACATCCAATTAGTCTATAATAGTAAAGCGGTTTATAAAATAATAGTGAAATGGGTTGTAAGACGGTAATAGATTTGAGGAGTACCTTACATAAATTATTTGAGAATTGAAGTGTAACTAACAAAATCGTCATGACACAAAATGAACAGATGGTTTAAAAACATCCACACAATACCCAAAATTCACAAGGAAGTACTAGTGAAATACTTTTATGGTTACGGTTCAAGTCTACTTAGGTTCTACTAGGTACGATAGGAAATCTCTTTTTAAGTATCAACATTATCTTTGGCGACCTTAGAGTTCTCGCGAGCTTTTACTTTTCAACTACGGTTCGCACGGTTCAAACTTGGACAATCACTCTTGTAATGTCCTAATTTTCCACACTCACAATAGGTATTCTAGGTTTCTAATTTGCCACTGTGGCCTCTATGTTGCTATCAAAACGGGTGTCCTACAATCTCTACTCATATGGCCAACTCTCTTGTAGTTATTGCACTCCATAGTGTATGGCCTAGTGTGGCGCAACTTACGTTTGTTGAAGTAGGGTAACTTTCCTACATATCCAATTTTGTTATTTGGTCTACCAGTGTAAGCTCTCACGACCTTTTGTCATTTATTTCGTTATTGACATTCCTTACCATCTCGGTTTCCTAACGTACGACCTGGTCTATTTAGTCGTGAGCTACACGGATTTTTGCCTCATAGACAACAACAGCTTTAATAGCATTAGCAATTCGTCGGGTTACAGTATGCTTCATCCTTGCGGAACTCGTTCCTTGTCTCGTTGTCGGTATTTTCTTCAATATCGAACGGATTAAATGAAATAAAATAAGTCGAATTTAGAAAGTCGAATTTCCAAAAAGAAATGGAATATTAAGAGGTGATAGGTTAAAGTTGTGTGTGAATTAATCAGCATGTTCCTAGAAGTTACGAGAAGTAAGAAAAGTTGTGACGTAACGAGATGACGTAGATGTTTCAACAGTATGGGGCGGGTGTTCACAGTCGTCTTCAGAGTCGAATAGTAGGATAATCAGTGGGGTCGACAGACTGTAACGGGTTTCAAAGTGATGCAAAACGGTATAGTGTAAAGCCGTAAAAAGTTTTAAAGATCATCGTATTACTCATAATGTTTTGAAATAAACGAGACCATTGTTTCACTTGCAATGTCTTAAAATAAACAAGACCATTAGTTTGTATTTAAAGACCATCGTATTATGCACGATGTTTTAGAAGTAACGAGATCATTGTTTCACTTGCAATGTCTTAAAATAAACAAGACCATTATGTCACTCACAATATCTTAGGAAAGTTATATATATATATATATATATACATACATATATACAACTTCCATATATGTAAATGGGGAAACACACGTAAGGCAAACGTAAACGCAAAGAAGAACAGACACAAGACAAACGTAAGCTCATAGCAAAATAGAGCTCAAAGGCAAAAATAAACGCAAAGAAACATAACGCAGTGAACGATAAACGCAGGGCAGAGGTAAACCCATATCATAGCATGCTCAAGGCAAAATGATACTCACATATACGCCATAGCAAAAGCACGTATAAGGCACACATAAAAGCACGTAAGGATCACATACTCGTTATAGACCAGACCTAGTATATACTACCTGGTTCTCTATAACCTTGGCTCTAAATACCAATCTGTCACACCTTCAAACGAGCCCTGGACGGAATACGTGTCTGGAGACGTGACGTTCCTGTATATCTCAAGTACAAAGCATAAAGAATGACCTCTAAGGGTACGTTTTAAAAATAAACATTGTTGCATAAATTTAAAATAATAATAAGTTTACATCAATCAAATTTAAAAGATTCAAAAGTTAGAATGCGGAAGCTTTAATAAGTTCAACAACGGTATTTAAGATAACATAGATGAAATCTGAAAACTGGTTCCGGCAATTAGACTTCATATAGATCAAGCAACAACTTCCAAGCTAAGCACCTGAGAAAAACATGTTTAAAACGGTCAACATAAAGTTGAGTAAATTCATAGGTTTAATTTGATGCAATAGTTGACCATAAGATTTTACAGGCATGTGACAGTTATAACAAATACAACTTCACATAAAAGATATTTACGTTGCTCTAAGCTCATGACACCGATGCTAATTTTGAGACATAGCTTTCATATGGCTATAGGTTGCATTGCCCTAGAGGAAATCCAACCTAAGATTTCCTATCCGAAATTCGACATGACATATATCCGTTTAATCAGGCGACCCGTGGGTAGTAAGTGCAACTTACCCGGATAGGGATAATTAGTCCCAATAGATTTATTTATTCACTCGCGCTCCCTCAACCGGTCCTCCGGTCAAGAAATTAACAGTTCATGATAGTTTTGGGCAATAGGAGGTCTAGCGCTACTTAAGAAACACGTAAACAGGGAAAAATTCTCATGAAAGTACTTGTGTCCGATTTTAAAAACAAGCAATGTTTCTCACCCCAAAGTTATAAAACATTTATTTAAAACGAGTAAAAGTGCGGGGCTATGAACTCACCTTATGCAAGTTGTGGATCAAAAGAAATCAATCAAGCGAAAATGAATCTCACGGTACTGGCGACAACCTAGCATATAATGGTCGTTTAAGAATAATGTACAACGAATAACGCTTAACGCAAGAGTTGATCATCCGAGCATGAGTAGACATGGCGTATCCTTTTCAAAACGTACTTTTAAAAGTTATAGGTTTTGACAAGTCTCGATATTTTGACACATCTTTGAAAATATTTCGTCTTTTAGTGTATTTCGTCTTTTAGTGTATTTCATCTTTTAGTGACCCGACACAACAAAGTTGACTCAATAATCGTAAATGTTGACCTAAACTCCACACTTAACGTTATTCTATAGTTTATCATAATTTTGATAATAAAAGTATATTTTTGACGCATTTATAAAGTTTATAAATTTTCAGCATGACCTTTCTAAAAATATCGACTTTCCATTTGTATTCATTTTGACTCGTGAAAATATCCATTTTATGAAAGTACATCTTTTATTGACTCAAAGAATATCCAATCTATTTTCGACAACGCCGCAAATATTACAACAAATTTATTCTAAACCTAAACCTCTTCGACTTTCAATTTATGTTTTCAACAAAACAAACATCTAACTTAATCTCTTTGCCAACAATATGCAACCTCGCTATACGATAAATCTCAATAAATAACATAGCCGTAATAATAACAATATATATCAAAATAGTCACAACGAACTTTTATACGCAAAAGTACAACTACTTTTTATGTTCTTCTATTTATAATTAAAAAGATTAAACTTTGAGACTTGTAGTTTTATAGAAAAATAGGTAATGATTTTCACAACGATTCGCTTTGTACACCTTGTTCGGAATGATCAAACGAATGCAAAAGTACAATTCATTTAGGAAAAAGTAGAGTTGACTTACAATAAAACACGACGAAAGATGATTAGAAACTAAGAACAACCCAAATGTTGTTTATAAACTACCCGGATAGAAACAAGAATTAACCTCGAACAATATATCTTTAAATGGTGGATCAAAGATTAAAAGAAATGGATTTGGTGTGTGTGTTTGGTGGTTCGGACAAAGAGAGAAAGAAATAGTAGTGTGCGTTTTCTTGGTGAGAAATGATTATGAAATGAATATGTACACATGAATTTAACTAGCAAAAAATCACACATAATGTGCTAGTGTGTGTGTGTGTGTGTGTGTGCCGACGGTGGGACAAGAGAGCCAAAGGGGGACCAAAATAATCCTCCAATCATTTCCCTTTGAGTACATGTCCTTAACCTCAAATCATGCAACCATGTCTAGTGAAATTGATTTCAAAATTTGAATCCTATGCATGTATGTGCATGCATATCCAGTTATAATGAGACCAAAGGGCGGGGGGGGGACCAAAAGTGGCCTCCAATATTCTAGGAATTGTAGTGCATGCATATGAATTAATTTCCAAGGCTTTCCATGCATACATGCATTAATATACTTAACCAATTACGCAAACAACGAAAATGATTAACGACTTCACGAAAAATTATGAAATCTTAAATATTAATTTAAAATGTAAAAACGCGTCCAATGACGAAAGACTACGATGAAATACAGTACGGTTCACTCCCGGAGACGATTCTCAGGTTATAACGGGACAACTTCCCGGTTACGCGTAAAAGTTAAACGAAACATCAAAAAATTCAAATTATCAAACGGAAATGGCTAAATTATTAAACGGAAATTCTCGGGGTGTCACATACAGCTTCATTTAAATTGGTAGGCTTAGATGAAGTAACTTCACCCTTGATGTTATCAGACAATCCTCGGGTGTAAGCCTCAATTTTCGCACTTTCCGACACGACCGTTCTTGGACACATCAAAGCTAACTCATTAAATCTTTGAGTATAAGCCACCATGTTATACTCCTTGACCTTCAGGTTCCACAACTCGTTTTCCATTCTTGCAGTTCTTCAGCAGGACAAAACTCCATTGTCATCAATTTCTTCATCTCAGTCCACCCTATTTGGTTAGCAACATCTAGTCCTAAAATTGCGACTTGCGAGTTCCACCAAGTCAGTGTAGGTCCTCGCAGTGTAGTAGCAACAAACTTAACTTTCTTATCTTCCGCACACTCGCTTATCCCAAAAGTCATTTCTGTTTTCTCAAACCATCTCCTAAGCTTAACAGCTCCTTCGGTACCATGGAAATTATCAGGGTTACACTTCATGAATCCAGCAAAAGTGCATTATCGAACAACAGGTGCGGTACATTGACCCCTAGCTTATCCAAATCTACTAGAATTATTCCTGACGTTCGCTTGTCTTACCCGCTCAACAACGATAGCGGCATCGACACTTTCTTTGATCATTCACCGAACGACAGCTTGAGTCAAAGGTGCAGACTTTGGAGGCATGATTCTGTCACGTCACACAGAAAACAACTTGATAACCATTCATAACATGATATATTCATAACATGGTACAAATACAAATCAATCACAACCACAGTCACACAACATCAAGTAGTAATCAAAAGATAGTCATTCATTATCCATCATAGAAGAGTTAATACATAGTTGCATTGTGTCACAAAATGATACAAATCATTACAACCAATAGCATCAAGTCTACTAACTGAGGATTCAGTTTAGTGATTACACAATAAAGATACTACTAATGAACTAAACTACTAAGAGTCACGTGGGGATCCCCGTGGCTCAAATGATGGACTCTTCTCATCTTCAATCGGAACATCGATAGCCTTATTCGGTCTTTCTTTTAACACAACTCCCTTACGAATCGTCTCCTGATAGAACTCATAAGCTTGAACTCTAGTACAATAGAGATCTCCCTCGACCCGTTCGTTCTGCATATGAAGAAGCGTGTTGCTAAACCTTGCGTCTTCTAGTTTCTTCTTCAATTTCTTACATTCAGCTCTTTCTTCAGCATTACCAAGCTTTCTAACCAGATTTTCCATTACAGTCGCTCCTTCTTCCATACTAGATCTCACTTCATTACCCAAATCTGCAATTAACTTACTGTAATACTTATCGTTTGCCTTCCCCTTCTTTTCAACCAATGCATGGGCCGTCTCACGACCGCACACTCGTCTTGAAAGAGAAGCAATCTGACCAAAAAGAGAGTCAATGTCCCTCCTCATGAAGCCAGGCAGTAATCTATTACCATCCTCTCGAAGGAAAGTGGCAGTAGATGACTCACCTACCTCATAGACACTAGCAGGAACAATCTCATCCTTGAGCTCAATCGTGTCCTCAACCTCAATCACATCTTCAGGCTCTGAATCAGAAGCAGGTGGCGGTGGGTTAAGAGGATCCGCCTCTTCATAAGGAAATGTCAACTCCGACTCATTTTTATCTTCTTCGTCATCTATATCCATATCTTCTTCTTCTTGAGGTTCTTCTTCTTCCTCAAATTCTTCTTCTTCCAGGTCCTCGTCTTCATCCACTAAGACAGGCTCAGGAATAACAGGAACAACATCGGGTTAATTCGGCTCTACTACGGGTAAATCATCCACATGATCAGGAGGAATTATGTTTGCCATGATAATCTAGAAAATATCATATAATACTTATTCAATAGTGTTCCAATAAGAATACTATTATCCAAAATAACAGTTCGCATAAATGCGCAACAAATAAAAATTTACAATTTGTGGCATTCTCGTTCAATATATATCTCAAATATACTCCAAACATATATAATAATAATAATTATATAATCACATAACAATTAATGCATACAACACATGCATAAACACTCTTTCTCTTTCTATCTGTAACTAATGGAACGAGAAGACTTGGTGTGCGTGTAGAAGCGTTATAGTTTAGGTTTTAAAAAACTCGACCTAGTTCTCTATAACCTTAGGCTCTTCATACCACTCTGTAACACCCTCATTTTTGTATTGCGCAGTAGAAATTACAATGGGTGTTACTAAATAGCACAATACACCAAGATAATAGAAAATGACTCAAATGATACGTTTTACAAACATGTGTTCCATTATTTAATCAGAGAAAATGCGTTTAGGTCCCCACAGGAATCGTAACCACAACCATTACAACATTTGAAAGACAGTTGTTTCAAATTAAAGACATTGTTTTAAAACACATTAAGACATTGTTTTTGAAAGACAAAGAACACATAAGTAGTCTTTCACCAAATCACCACACGCACGACACCTCCACGACATTGTTACCTTCATCCTTGGTTACTTGGGATAAAACATGTTTAAAACGTCAACAAAATTGTTGAGTGTAATTCATAGAGTTTAAGATAATCAATAAGAAATAATCTTTGAACACATAATTAATTCTTTGGAAAACATTACAACGAATACAATGTATAACATCTCTTTTCATTCACGCAATAAGCTCATGAAACCGAACGTTAACAATATATATATATCCTTTCATATGTCAATTTGCCCTAGAACAAGGTATTATTGTCATATACCTACTACTTCTAAATACAAAACGTCCGTTTGACGGGGTGTTCACAAGGATTCAGACCCCGGATGGGGTTGTCAAACCCAATATATCCATTTAATGCATTAGCGTTCACCTCGCAAGGCAATTAACGGTTCATGAAATAAGGGACTTCGAAAATAGATACTTATGCAGAAACATTCTCATAATCGGGTCCAGCATACCATAAAATCATATGTGTTCGATTTATAAAACAAACATGTATCTCCCTCGCAGGTTTATAAAACAATCAAAGATTTAAAATGCGATGCTATAAACTTACCTTAATCAAAGATTCCAATTCAATCAAATCAACAAGTGCAAATAACTTCACGTCTCAATCGCGACCTATGTAATACATATATAGCGGTACGTGACTAAAATTATAATAATTCATATAATGCATACTTGTATATATATTTATATAACTATTACGTATATACAATCATATACTACAATCTCCAAGTGCGACGCAAAACACTTTACTTCGACGCACCCACGAATGTACAACAATTATAGTTGCGTTACGCTCTGTTTACCATAAAGTTTCTATTTTTAGAAAGTTGTCGAAAGTAAGGATAATATAATCCAAACTTCATATTTCATCATTAATTAACTAACATTACGAACCATTTGCTCATTTTAAACCATATTCAAAAATACATGCACGTTTGACTTTCAAAAGTCAAACTTCATAGTTGACTTTTACACCAAAAATTCCCAAACTTCATTTAGCCGTAAAATCTTCGTTATTAAGAGTTACGTGATGAGCCAACTAGCGAAATGTAGCTAAAGGCGAACTCTATAACTTTTCATTATCAAAAATAACTTTCAAAAAAATTTCGACATGCCATGGGGCGGTCAAACTTTCTGGTCAAACTTAGTCAATGAAAAACCCCTTTTAGCATCATTTTTGACTTTAAACAACCATCAAAACATGTTTAACTAGCCTATTTATATATACTAGAACCATTAAACTTCAAACAATAATCAAATATACTTTCAATATTTTCGCACTTGAATCCTATAGCATATATTGTATAAACATGCAATAACCTCAAAATAACATTCGACAATCTTAAATAGAACACTTACAACAAGCTTGACACAATAGAAATCAACACGAAAACTTGTTTTGGTTTCCCCCTTGTGGTTCGAGTTCGGACGCAACCGACACAACAAAACCAAAACCTTTTTCCAACAAAACCCACTTGCATGAACACTTATTTAACCTTAATAAACCTTCTTTTTAGATTAAAACTTCAAGAACTCAACTCAATTTCTATTTTACAAAATACCCATTGTGTGTGTAATATTTTTAGTGGGATGTGAAGGTCTTGATACATGAATTAAGAAAATATACTTAGATCGTATTGCATGTCAAAAAATCAAAGTGTTTGGGTGGTGTGTGTGTAGCCGGTCATGGAGGAGCAAGGGGAGGGAGAGAAAACAATTTTTTTTAAACTAGAAATGAGTGTGTGTGTGTGTGTATTCTCTTATATAGGGGATCAGTTTGGACACTTGACACTTTTAGTCCCTCCTTCCTTATTGTCTTTCAAAACTTAGTACAAAGTTGTTTTCTTTTGTTTTATAGTCGGCCCAAAAAGCTCGGGTCGCACCACATTCGTAAATATTTTTATTCCGTTCCACTAAATTTATATTAAAACATTTAATAAATCATGTAAATCTCGATTCTTGACACGCTTTTTACAAAAACACGGGGAAAGGCCATAAAATACAAAAATAGAATAGTCATGCTCTCGGAGCAAAAAATATAAATTTTTCTAACTTTCTCGGACGCTAAAAAAACAAATGGAAACTCAATCACGGCTTGTAATTTCCCAATAAATAGAAATTTTCACCAAACCTTATATAGCATAAACGACTAAAATCAATTATGTAGTAAAATAATTATCATGGTTCGAAGTGAGTATTGACCTGAAACTCGGGTTGTTACAACGCAAGAGAATTATACGCTTTTGCCTGGGAGAATTATACGCAGGAGAATTATACGTTTTTCCCTGGGAGAATTATACGCTTTTGCTTAGGAGAATTATACGTTTTTTCTTGGGAGAATTATACGCTTTTGCTTGGGAGAATTATACACTTTGCTTGGGTGAACTATACGCTTTTGCCTGGGAGAATTATACACTTTGCTTGGTGAATTATACACATTGCTTGGGTGAATTATACACTTTGCTTGGGTGAATTATACACTTCTTTGGGGTGATTTATACCATTTCCATTAGGTGAATTATACGGTTTTTCTTTGATTTGTAAAATCCCGTGAAATATTAACTTATTTTCCCGATTTTATCAAGAATTGTAAATCCCGTGTATTCCTAAGACTCAATCACTTCAAAAACTTAAGATCCGATATCCATTCACATCTTCATAAAAATGTCAAATACCAATAACATAATGCAAACTCAAATGTCGAATGCTCTTCACAAGGATATCATGGAAGCAGGTGGTAAAGACCATCCACCAATGTTAGCATCGGGTAATTACGTTCAGTGAATGAACTCATCCACTATTGTCTCCAGAATCCACCCTATAAATTCAAATAGACTGAGAAGACTGTTCCAGTTTCATAAGGCAGTTCAGAAACCACTACAGAAGGGTATATGGAGAACTACAAGAATGTTTCACAAGACATACGAGATCAATTAAATGTTGAAGCTGAAGCTGTTCAGATAATTCTCACATGGATAGATAATGATATCTACTCCACAGTTGATTCTTGTCCAAATGCATGTAAACTGTGGAAAGCCATTAAAAGGTTGAAACAAGGTGAATCAATCAATTTTCAAGATCTTGAAACCAATTTATATTGGGAATTTGAAAAATTCACATCACGGGATGGTGAATCACTTGAATCGTATAACTCAAGGTTCTACAAGATGATGAATGAGCTTGTCAGAAATCAATGTGATGTTACAAATCATCAAGTGAATGTTTAGTTCTTACTTCAATTACAACCAGAATGGCAAAGGTTTGTGACACTTGTTAAGCAGAGTCAAGAACTGAAGACTGTCTCCTATCACAAACTTTATGACATCCTGAAGCAACACCAGAATGAAGTCAACGAGATAAGAGATGAAAGACTAGCACGTACTGCTAATCCACTTGAACTTGTTCCTCAACAACAACCAGTTTACCATCCTCAAAACCATCCTAATCATTACATTCAAAATTCCTCAACCAGATCATAACCAGCTGCTACCAAAAATAGAGGTAAAGAAATTATCAACTCTTCTCCACCCACTTATGATCAAGAACCTACTATGGTTGCTGAAGATGATGAAATATCAAAGGAAAAGGAGATTGATAAACTCATGGCTTTAATTTCTAAATCATTCAAGAAAATCTACAAACCTACCAACAACAACCTCAGAACTTCATAAAACGCTAGTAGAGCAAATCAAGATAATAATCTAAGGATTAACAGAGGCACTGGGTATGATAATTAGAGGGTAGTTAATGTTGTTAGGGCTAGGGAGAATGTAGGTACATAGGTAGTGCAAAAGTCTGGGATTCAGTGTTATAATTGCAAGGAATATGGATATGTATCAAGGGAATGTCATAAACCGAAATGAGTAAAGGATGCAGCTTATCACAAGGAAAAGATGCTATTATTTAAGCAAGAGGAAGTTGGAGTTCAGTTAAATGCAGAACAAGCTGATTGGAGGGATGACACTAATGATGAACCTGCAAATCAAGAATTAGAAGCACATTATCTGTATATGGCACAGATTCAAGAGGTTACTCCAGATGCTGCTGACAATTCTAGACCCATCTTTGATGCTGAGCCATTGCAAATGGTACAAAATAATTATGATAACTATAATGTGTTTGCCATTGAAAGTGAACATCCTTAGCAACCTAAAAGAAATGTATGGATAAAGGGTGAAAACAAAAATAGCCCTCCACATAACTTAAGCAAAAACTGAGTCAATACATAATCTACCAAAATCACAAAGATGATTGTTGGTATTAAAGAAAGCCGCCATGGACCCAGTGATGCAATGCACAACCCTTCCTAGTCATTCGAGTTTCTCTAAAAAGAAACTTGTCTCATTTGTCATGGAGATACACATGTTATCTATTGACATCGCACTTCGAGATTGTTGATATTGAATAGGTGGCAGTCTGCTCCAACCTCCGATTACTAAAACCAAAGTGCACAAATCGAGTCTAGAACCAAAAGAGATCAAATTATAAATCTTATTAGGACACAATGTCAAAATACACTTGTTGAACACTCTAAAGTTCACAAGCTATAACAAAGAGTCCTACGCATTATCTTTGAGATATTTCTAGAACATCCGAGTGATACTTAAGTATTCACAGTGAATATGGAAATCCTGCTTGAGCCAACTGATATGTGCAAATTACACATATCTTTTTATACTTAAAAAGACCCAATTAAACCCAAAACAGACCAAAATTGGCAAAAAAAGTGCTTGTATTTGTGTTTTGTGTGTGT
>BQNB010038774.1:0-48525 GCA_026074375.1 Tanacetum coccineum | reverse complement strand
AGGAAGAAGATCATTTAGATTATAAAATCAATTGCACTAACAATGATGCTACGGATATGCGACAAAAGGAAACAAATAGGCACGAAATATCTTATTGCATTTGAGTCTATTTATTTATGAAAAATAAGTATCAAACTTGTTATATTGTTCCATCGCTTGTTTGTCGATTTTGGTTCTTAATTAAAATAATGTGGCTTCAAAAGGAAGATCTTAGACTTCTACAAGTATTGATATGTGTGAAAACACATATCTATTTTATATCAAAAATGGCCCTAAAAAGACAAAATTGTGCTTTAAATGCTTGAATATTGCTTGTTTTGTCTTTGTGATTGTGTAGGTACGGATATTGCAAAAATTACAAGAAAACGGTCAAAACCGAACAAACACGGACACGGGAACGAAATAGAAAATACAAGAGTTGGGAGAATGCTATCAAAGGTCAACAAAAGTTAACCAAAGTCAACACACAAAAAGACAAAACCCAAAATTCCCAAAACAGTCCCTCAAAGTTAAATCAAATCACAAAAATAATCCCCTTAACCCTAACGGTGTTAACTCTTTTTTATAAGAGTTAACACCCGTTAACCTCTTATATAAACCCAAGCCCGAAACAAACTTAACCATGGCCCAAGATATAAGCCCAAAGTCACGAATATAAAAAACCCGGGTCAAAAAGTCAAACACCCCTCTTTTATAAGTTTTTACGCGGAAAGGAAGTTACCACTGTTCACCGTCTTCCCTGTTTTACCTCGAGTTCAAAACCAAAGGGCAAATGAAAATTGACTACGTGGCCATGTAATTCAAGTGACAAAGGACACCTTGGCAGAGTTATACATCACCAAACACTCCCATTGGTGGAAACCCAAAAGGGAATGACACGCAGGCAAAGGAGAAAACACACCTTTCAAGAAGGATTTGCACTAAAACGTATGGAAAAGAAGCACAAAGGCCTCTGACACACGGATTGCCACGTTGGAAATCCGTGTGATCAAAATCTAATCCAACGATGGAGAGAGAGCATCCAATGATTGAAAGGAATGTATAGTCGATATTAAGAGGATGATATAACTGAATCAGGACCTAGAAGCTTCTCCAGGCAGTATAAATACAAGAAATCACTCACAAGAAAAAGAATCTAGGAGTAGGATTAGCTTAGGTAGCTTATTTTTAGCTTATTAAGTAAAATTTCATGTAATTTCCTTTTAAGCCTTGTATTCACTTTAATTTCTAATAAAATCTCAGTTTCATTTACTTTTTGAGTTTTAATCCAAGTTTTACTTTAATATAATTTTGTTAAATTTGATCATAATCTCTTGATAAGCTCTCATAAGCTCTCTTTGTTACTACTAAGCTTGTTATATTCAGTTAAGCTTAGACAAGCTTAACTGAGCTTATATTACTCAAATCTCACTCCCAAATTACCTAAGCTTTCTATTGGACGATTAACCAATCCCGGAAGGGTTCATGGACTCTACTGGCTTATTCTAAATAAGCCAGAGCTTGTTGATATAAGCTCTAAGTGAACTCTCATCCCTGTTTAGCTGGGATTTCAGGTTTTACAACAATTCATCTTTTTCATATTAGCTTATTTATTAAATTTAGCTTTTCTTGCTTAAATGTTTGCTTAATATGCTTATCTTTGCTTAGTGTAGCTTATTAATGTTCTTATTATTGATTTATGCTTATTTTGTTTTAAACAAAAAGATGCAAAGATGAGATGTAAACAAGGCAAATAAGTAGTCATATAACACATCACACATCAAGACATTGATTTAACTAATGAGAGATACCAAAACTTTACAATAAAAAAACATTTTTGACAAATTATGAGTTAAACGCCCAAACACCCCTTTTGAAACTATATTGTTTCTTTTAAGAATCAAAATTGACATACAAGCGAAGGAAAATACATGACAAGGTTGACATTTATGTTTCACAGATAAGCAAGCTCAAATGTAATGAGAGATAAGCATACAAACAATATATACAAGCAATGCAAACTAGAACGTCTAATCAATATCATATCTAACGAAAAGTATCTTCTCGCCTTGGTTGAATATGACGAGTATACCAAGCATGATTAGTGACCAAAAACTTTTATTTTCAAAAAAGGATGTATCATGTTTCAAACAAGAAATACCAACCCAAAGTGCCGACTTAAAAGTTTGAGTTCCATGTTAATATGAAAATTTGAAATTTTTAGACACTTTGTAGTATTTTCTGAAAATTACGAATTACTTAGACCTTGTAATTAAGATCCGTTAACCTATTTTTATTAGAAAGTAGACTCATTATCTTCGAACGGTAGGTGGCACGACTTTGACGGATTTACGTTAAGTTTTTATTAATACGACCTTTTAAATTGATCAAATTTTGCATCGTACAAAGAACCGGCAGGCCGTTCTGTCCTGAATGGAACCGGCTTGTTATCGAACAAACAGCCGGTTTGAACGAATTTTCCTTAAAACGCTTTATTTTGACCCGCCGAAATGATTTTACACTTGGTAGGTCTTTATATAACAGATTTTAAACCTTATTCAAGCTGAATAACAACGATATTCAACAATCAAAGCTTCTAAGGAATAAAACACCACATACATCTTTCATATTAGTCTGGCGTGTGCGGATGTTTGATACACCGATCGTACTCGTTTTGAAAACCATTGTTTTAAAAACTCAGAGCCACAGGTTTTGATACCAATTGTTGAAAAACGTAGAGGGGGGGGGGAGATGAATACGTTTCCGATTAAAATTAAAACTTTCGGTATCAAATATCCCGAACAATCACTACTTATTATGAAAGTATCGATAAGTCTATGACTAAATAGTAAAATGGAAAGCATATATAATTGCAATTGTCTCAAACAAATCATACACAGCTATGCCACAACATAAACATAATTAACGAGTAAAGAAATAGTGATATGTAAAAGAGAAAGCAAACCGAACGCGATGATTTATAGTGGTTCGGTCACGGAGCTCCTCTCCGCCCTACTCCACTCCCCGAGTACCCAACTCGAGAGTTACTTACCATCTAGATCAAACAAACATCCCTTCTCGGCGAGAAAACCTTCATAATTCGCTTACGACTTATCTGGTACAAAGCTAAATACTGAACCTAAACACCAGGAGTACAACCATCTGTCGCTTATTTACTTATACGGTACATAAGCTAAATACTGGTGATGCTTACACAAAGGTAGAACCAACCCAAAACCCCGTTATGTTTTAATGGCCCACATAACAAACCCTTTGTTTGTATGGCAACAAACACAAAACCATCTAGTCTAAATCAAATGGAACAAAGAGATGATAACAAATGATATAGAATGAATCCACAACAAGTTGTGTCTAATGGATAAGATTGCCTATATCTAAATCAACCATTCCATTGATGAGAAGCCTTTAAATGGATGTAGATGATGAAGCTCCCAATCTTGTAGATCTTTATATGAGGGATGTTTGTGGTGGCGGAAAGGGCAAAGACTTCAAGCTTGCCTTTGGTTGGATCATCATAAGAGTATGCTTACAACAAGATGAATGTTAGAAACATTATGATCACATGAGAATAAGGGTGTTTAATGACTATTGCTAACTCGATCTATAATGAGAGAAAAGGAGAGAAAATGTGTGGAAAGGGTGGCCCCAAATGATGAAAATAGCGTGGGTATTTAATAAGCAAATATACAACATACCCGTTGCCGCCGGGCTATTGAAGAAGGAACCGGCACACAAAAGGCCAAGGGCAACCGGCCTATAGTAAGCACAATCTAAGTTTAGATTTTGCAAAATCTTGAAAGATCATATTCATATTGGTGATTTAGCTAATTTGCTAAAGATTTTAAAGATATGGTGATTGCAGGATAAGGTAAATATTACAAGCATTCCTTTAAGAAAAATGTGGTGTAAGTATAATATGTATATACTTAATAAGTATGTTTACTGTGTTTTAAAAATATGCAAATATGAAATGAATGTTTGATCAGAATCAACATCAGCAAACATGTATGAAACTGCGTGTTGTAACATAAAGAGGATACAAACGTCGAATACATGTGGAGTATGTTAGACGAAAATATGATTACGAGTAACTTGTACATTTTTTTACCAAGTACATTATCCATTTAACGTACTTTTCAAAATGTTATATCAAAACAAGCATTAAACGTTAACGTTTACATCAAAACCCTAATTATATGTAATGTATACATATAAAATGAATGTACAAGCCTTTAAAGCATGTGTACAAGTATCAATGCACCACATTTGAATTATATTTTCCCTCCAAGTCAAGTTACAACTTTCTAAAGCTCAATGTACAAGTCAATAATGCAAGAAAGTCAAATTAGGTTATTTTACCTCCAAAATCACTTTGGTTTCTTACTACCACTTTAGTACAAGGTACAAGCACTTAATGCATGACTTTTAAAACTTAAACCTAAACCCTAATTCATCCTAAATCCTAATCTAAAACCTTAAACCCTAAAAACAAAACCCTAAACCCTAATTTCACTTTCAATCAAAAACTAAACCCTAAACCTAAAACTAAGCCCTAAACCTTAATCCTAAGCCCTAATCTCAGTCCTAACACTAATCCTAAACCTTAATCTATCCTAAACCCTAACCCTAACTCAATCTAAAAGTCCAAAACCCTAAATCGAGCCCTAAACCAACCCGTGACCCATTTTGCTCCATTTTGACCCATTTTTAAACCCAAGCAACCAACCAAGCACCACTATGACTCACCAAGCAGCCACCCAAGTAGCTTACAAGCACCTCTATTCTTTTCCTTGGCCACCAAGCTTGCTACATCACCTCCTTGTTGCTCCTTCCTTAGCCGTGGCCTCCAAACACCCCTTCAACACCTTCCACCTTGCTTAGCTACTATCATAGCCTCCCATACTCATCACTAGGCATCCTTAGTCATCATACTATAGATCCTAACCCTTAATCCCTAAGAAAACTTGGCCAACAAGGGTCTTGAACCCCTATATAAGCCGAACTCCACACCCCTTTCAAACCACACCTCAAAAACTCATACACTCTCAAATGGAGTTCTAACTCAGACCAAGGAAGATCAAGATAAGTCCCTAAGCTCATAATAGAAGCCAAGAAGCAAGAAAAACAAAGCCTTGAAGTCGTTACTAGGCGTACGAACCCGAAAACCCCATTTCGACCCATTTTAGCTCAAGTAAGCCTAAGATCTTGTTCCATAAGCTTATATTCTGTATTATAATGTTCATAATACTCTTAAGATCATATATGAACTCTTGTTTGAAGCTTTGAATCCTCAAACCCATGTGTTTTTTATTAAAACCCTAAAAACGACCCGTTTTGATTTTCTAACTAACGAATCCTTTTTCTAAACTTTTGTTATGTTAGAACATCTTATTTTATCTTATTCTAATAAGCTATAACCTGCAAATATCAATTGGAATCTTAAAATAAGCTTGCATGGCTTTTTGGACTTGTTTTGCAAATTATTTCCATGCAAGGGGTATATATCATAACTTTCTGAAATTTATAACTAAAGGGGCTGAAAATGTCATTATTCTAAAGTTATAACTATAAGGACCTATTTTGCCAAGTTTCAAAGTTAAAGGTTTAAATTATATATACTTTATATATAAAGGACTAAAGTTGTAAAAGTTTATAAACCAAGGGTATATATTGCCAATTTTGCAAACTTAAAAATATAAAATATAATATTTTTATATAAATTATAAAAATATATATTAATATTATAAAACTCGATTTTATTAAAACCCGACACATTTATCATTATTAATCATAAATCGACGCATTATTTCGTTATATACTTAACGTAACTTATCATCGACTAGCTTTTGAAGAAACTTAAAATCTTATCATATCACGTTACTAGGGAATTTCATATGAAGGGTTTCATTTGAGTTTTCGTTTTGACGAGTTTGCTGGGTTTACGATTTAAAGTGCCCTGGCTCCTCAAACGATACTACATGGCCTCTGGATTATGATAGCCCGAACAGCGATACAATATTTCCATAATTTAATAAATCAAAGATATACGTTAAACTTTATGAAGTTTTGAAACATAAACTATCACACTAAGACTTGACATATCACCCCAGGTTGCGTGACGAAGCCGTTACTTTCACTTGATATACTTTTGCCATCAATCAGATTTCCCTATACTGTTAAGGTGAGTTCATAACCTCACTTTTAAATCTTTTATTTTATAAACCCGTGAGGGGATACATGCTATAAACCATGAATACAAGTGTTTTCTAAATGCATGCTATCTTGATATATTATATCATCTGTTGTCTAAGTCCCTTTATGCCAAAAGACCCCCACCATCATGGACCATTAATCACTTGCGAGTGAACGTGAATATTGTGAATAGGCCTATTGGGATTGACGAATCCCGTTTGTGTTAGCCGGATAGGTAACCAAACGCACTATATTTGAAACTCATAGGTATATGGCAATTACCTACACGGGGGCCATTATCTTTATATATATCATTATTGATATATACACTAGTCAGTTTGAGTGCCATGAGCTTAGACGCAATAATACTGTTTTCCATAATAATTGTACTCATTGCAATTATTACACTTATGGGTGTATAACAACGTAACCCACTCTTATGATAACTTGTATTCACACTAATTATTATAAACCTATGAATTTCACTCAACCATTGTGTTGACCTTTTTAGCATGTTTATCTCAGGTAACTGAACATCTTATGGCATGGAGTGGCACAGACTTGAAGATGGCTAAACTGTTATCATTCAAACTTTATGTTTTCATGTAGATTTTAGGACCTCTGTTTGTAAAAACTCTGATGAAATAATGAATGATAACTTATCTTTTAAAAATGTCTGTTTTGAGTCATTTTCTATGATTATGACTGTTGTACTATGAAATAACACCCCTGATTAGCTTCCGCTGCTATATGTCAAAAATGGGGGTTTTATAGGATACATTTTTATAAACTTCTAAAGGATACTTGAGGACAAGTAGGATTTAAGTAGGGGGATATTTGATGACATCAAATTATGTCACTTTTATAGCATCATTTATCCCATGTATATAACCTATTTTGTATAATTATTGCAAAGAATTGTTACTTAATCGTTTGTATTTATGAATTGCAGTAATAATGGAGTACTTGGTGAAGATTAGCTAAAAGGCACACATTCTAGAGCTTAAACGAAGAAATATGAAGAAACTGATTCTGACATCCTATACGCTGTATCCATCAAGGAAGATACGACGTATATGTGCCTGCACTTCACAAGAAACCACGAAGATATAAAGTCTAATACACCGTATCCTGAAGACACCTATACGTCGTATTCAAGTTATAGAATGTGAAGATTCTGAAAGATATCGAACGTGGTCCCTACTCCAAGAAACCCTCAATACGACATGTTGACCTCAGTCAATACGCCGTATTGACCAAATTCCAGACCTTATAAATAGAAAACCTAAAAATGGGTTTTCAGTGTGCTTGATCATATTTTTGATATTTTAACCATAAAAGTCAATTTTTAAAAGATAAGAAGAGCATAAGAGGTCGAGCAAAGCAATTAATTCTATAGGAAATACCTTGTAATCTCCTATACTCTTGTAATTGTTTGATTTTTGGTATCATTCGTTAACTCGGTTAGTTTACCTTGGTTGAATTATTACTCTTGTATTGATTATGACGTTTGAGGGCTAATACCCTTAGGTATTAGCCATTATTATGAAGATTTGAATGTTTGGTTTTGTTTATATTGATTGCTTAATTTATCGTTGATTGCTTGTTTATGTTTATCAATTTATACTTGTTTACATGCTTTTGTATGTGACCTATCATTCAACTGGATCTAGTAAATGGACCAAGTAAGCTAGATGTCGGGATGACTCTCCATATAGTGATTTATACATCTAGAATAATAGGATCACAAATAATGACCTATCTTTGCCTTTAGATTGTGAGCTTAGTTGGACCGGTAGGTGACCCTTGGGATCAACGAGTACGTTCTTAATCAATTGGTAAAGACTTGGCCAGTGGACTACTAGTGTATAAATTTTCATTAAGCAGTAAGTGGGTAAAGTCTCTATGAGCTAGGGTTTAACAAGATCACCATTGCTTTAACCCCTAAGATAGATTATAATCAGCAAATAAGGATGCTTTATGCGGATACGTTTAATTATGACAGAATTCTTCGTATCTAGGTCTTAGGAAGAAGTAACACCTAAGTCTTAAGAATGATATGCCGCCTTGAGATAGGTAATCATTGCACTAAAAAAACAAACCAACGTTCTAATTAGATTAATCATGGCTAATATAGTTTTCTTATATTTGTCTAGACCACTCTTTTATCTTTTGTTTGTCCGCTTGCGTGTGTAAGTGTGTCTTAAATTGATCTAAGTCGCCACAAAACTCATGCCAGTCTCTCAGGCTGAAAAAACCCCCTTATCAGTTAGAATTAGGATTAACATAGGTTTAGCATAGGTTTAACATAGAATAGAATTAACTTAGTTTAGTAAACCAAAATATTAATAAATTAAAAGATTGTTTCTCTCTCTTAGTGATTGACACCCTACTTACCACGAAACTCCATATGACCGGGTACACTGCCCGTTAAAGTGTTGTTTTAGGTAAAGTCGGCAAAATATAAATTTAAAACTTGAACCATCATAAATTACAACGACACAACAAAGGGCACATGACTCGATAATGTACTCAGGATGCAGCATGGTTTAAGGAAAAAGTGTTGCTTGTTCAAGCACAGGCTGAGGGTAAAGAATTAGATGAGGAGCAATTAAAATTTCTAGAAGATCATGGAGTTACAGATGGTTAAGTTGCTCAGACAATCACACACAATGCAGCTTTTCAAACTGATGATCTAGATGTTTATGACTCCGACTATGATGATATCTCTTCTGCCAAAGCGGTTCTTATGGCCAATCTCTTAAGTTGTGATTCAGATGTTCTTTCTAAGGTACCACACTCTGACACTTTTCAAAATAATACGATGAATCAAGGTGTGTAAGAGTTGCGGTATTCTGAACATTTACCTATTATCGAGTATCCAGATAATGAGATAACAAGTAATAGTAATATCATTCCTTATTCTCAGTATCTGGAAGAAATGCAACATGTGATTGTTCAAAATACAAATACTTTTGCACAAAAAAATTCCATGATAATATCTATGTTTAAACAAATGTCTAATCATGCAACTAATTAGGACAAGGCTAATAACGAAAATAAGATTGTTAATGAATCCTTAACCGTTGAGCTTGAAAGATATAAGGAACGAGTCAAAATTCTTGAACAAAGATTTAATGTTGATTTAAGTAGTCATGAAAAGTTTATTGATTCACAAATGGATGACATGATTCGAATGAAAAATACAAAGTTTGCTGCATTTAAAATGGAGATTGATACACTTAAACAGACTCTTTCTAAACATGTCAAAGAAAACGAATCCTGATTAATAACCCTTGATGGTTTTAAAACGGAATTCAAACAAAGAGAATATAAATCTATTGACAAAGAGATTGTTTTAGAAATAAGAATAAAGAATTGGAAAACATTGTCTGTAAGTTATATCAATCTACGCAAGCTATGCGCATGTTAACAAAGCCACATGTTTTTATGATAACACACATAAACAAGCCCTTGGATATCAAAATCCCATTTTATCTAAAAAGAGCTCAGCAGATTAAACCAACCTTGTATGATGGAAATGTGATATCTAAAACACATGATGTTATTCATGTGGTCGATGATTAAGAGACATTGATTTTAGCTGAAGAGAGTCGATGAAAAATGGTTGAAAAACAAAATGATCCAATCATGAAAAAAGAGAAAATTAATATTACTCCGATTAATTATTCTAAGTTAAATAAATTATCTAAAGATTTTGGAAAATGTTTTGTCCCACAACAAGAACTATCTGCAGAGCAAATGTTTTGGTTAAAAAGTTCTGACAAGAACTCTGAAGAACCTAGTACTTCAAATACACCTGTCAAAATTGAGGTTCCAAGTGAACTTCCAAAAGTAAGTTAGGTAAACAAAGTCTTAAAAAACGTTAGATTTCATCTTTCAGTTTTGAACAAAGTGGAAAAGTAAGAAACCACGTCTGGATGCAACCTGAGGGGTCGTGGGGATTTGAACAACAAAAGGTTTTTTCTAACCCTAAATAATTCATGGTTTCAACAAGTTAAAAAAAATAAATGAGTTTGACAAAGTCTCTGATGAAATCTCTAAGTACAAACAGTTTCACCCAAATGGAATCAGCTATGGAACAATGCTTTGTCGATAGGAAATGTTGTGAAATTCAACAGAAACAATTTTTGATTGAAAATGATCGACTCTTGGTTAAAATCATATCTCAAGAAATTGTGAATATTGTGTTGCGTTCTTCTGTTATCATTTGTGATTCTGAGAAAAAGAATAAGGATTATGTGGGTACATGCAATAAGTGTCTGGAACTTGAAGCTGAGCTTGTAAAAAAGAATGATGTCTTTAATGAACTTTCAAAACGGTTTTCAAACCTTGAAAAACATTGCATTTCTATTAAAGTTGCCAACTAAATCAAGAAAATTTTCAAAAAGACAAATCATGTGTTAACCAAAATGCTCCTAAAATTCAAGAATATTTTGAATAAAATGATTTGAAAGCTCAGCTACAAGCAAAGGACACTGTCATCAGAAAATTAAAGGAAACAATTCATTCTTTAAGAGATAATGCGAATCCTGCTAGAGTGAAACAGGATGTGGATGAGATTGAAACCATAAACATTGAATTGGAGCATAGTGTGGCCAAATTACTTTCTGAAAATGAGCTTTTGCATAAATAAATTAAGCATTTAAAAAAGATTTACAAAGATAAATTTGACTCAATTAAAAAGACACATGCTTGTTCTAAAGAACACTGTGACTCTTTGATTGATCAATTGAATTCTAAATCTATGGAAAATGCTGACTTAAAAGGTTAAATTCAAGAAAAGGTTTTTGTGACAACAACATTTACAAAAATGAGTTAAAGGAGATTAAAAGATAAAACTGTGCTTGATATTGCACCAGACAATAACTATGCACCATAATAGCTCTAGGTATGTTCAAGCTAGACATAGAACCTATTTCTCATAGACTTAAGAACAATAGGGATGTCCATGAGAATTATCTTAAGAAGACTATAGAAAATACTGACACCATACGTGGACTTGTAGAACCCTGATGACATCAAATAACAACTATTTTATAGCATCATTTATCCCATATAATTAACCCATTTTGTATAATTATTGCAAAGAATTGTTACTTAATCATTTGTATTTGATAATTGCAGTAATTACGGAGTACTTGGTGAATATTAGCAAAAGGCGCGCATTTTGGAGCTTAAACGAAGATATTTTGAAGATTACTGTTCTGACAACCAATACGCCGTATCCATCAAGGAAGATACGGTGTATTTGTGCCTGCACAAACCAAAGACCACGAAAGAAACATAATCAATACGTTGTATCCAGAGAAGACCAATACGCCGTACATTGAATATAATAATGTCAATATTCTGGAATAAACAAACATGGTCCCCTACAATCCAAGAAACACCCAATATCGTCATAAGTCCAACACATTGGATGAGCGCCGTAACGACACGACTCTATGACCTTTCTTAATAGAAAACTCACAAACAAGTTTTAAGGTGCCAATATCAAATTCTCGAACCAAACACCACCAAAGTTGATTTCAGAGGAGAAAAAGAGCAGAAGAGGTCTTACAACGCATCAAATCCATATGAGAACAACGTGTAATTACTTATACTTTGTAATCATTCATTTTTTGGTATCATTTCGTTAAACTCGGTTAGTTTGCCTTGGCTAAGCCATTACTCTTGTATTAATTATGAGTGTTTGAAGGCTATCCTTCTGGTATAGCCATTATTATGAAGATATGAATGTTTAGTTTTGTTTATATCTCGATTGGTTAATTTATCATTGTATTCTTGTTTGTGTTTATCAATTTATACTTGTTTATGTGCTTTAATATGCGACATATCATTCAACTGGATCTAGTGATACAGACCAAGTAATTTAGATGATGGGATAGCTCTCCATATAGCGATTTTTACATCTAGAATAATAGGATCAAAAATATTGTCCTGCTAAATCCGTGCTAGGATACGCTTCTGGCTTAACTAGATATCGGATAGTGCCTCTGGTTTAGTGAAGAAGTTGACTAGCAAGTGTTTCTAGATAATTCAACAAATAACATTCTGATTCCATTGGATAGTACGGGCAAGTGACTACTAGAAAATAAATCATCCGTTAAGCAGTGTGTGGGTAAAGTCTCCTATGAGCTTAGGGTTTAACAGATCCACAATTGCTTTAAAATCCCTAAGATAAGATTATAATCAGTCAAATATAGGAATGCTTTATGCGGATGCTTTTAATTGTGGACAGAATTAATGTGGCGAGGTCTTTAAGAAGAAGACCCCGCCTAAGTCTTAAGAAATGATATGCCACCATCGAGATAAGTAATCATTGCACTGAATAAACAAACCACATTCTAATCGAATTAATGATGGATAATACAGTTTTCTATTATAAGGCTTGACCGCTCTTTTATCTTCTGTTAATTTGCTTGCGTGGGTTAAAGTGTCTTGAAATTGATTGTAGTCACCACCAACCGCGTGCTCAGTATCTAGGCGGGAAAACCCCCTATACCTGGTTAGAATACATTAGAACTAAAACATAGGATTAGCATAGTATGACTTTGATAAAAATTAATTTCGAATAGTAAACCAAAATTAATAAGTTAATGAGAGATTTAAACCTCGCTTCAAGTGTTCGAGCACCTACTTACCAAACAAATCTACCACCACCGACCAGGGACATTGCCCGTTAAAGTTTGTGTTTCTGTTAAAGTCGCAAAAATATATATTTAAACTTGAATCATATAAATAGTACACCACACAACGACACATCAAAGTTTTTGACACCGCTGCCAGGAAGTGAAAATTAATCTTGATTTTTATTTTATATTTTGGTTTTTAGCATTTAGATCTAACCCTTAGGATTAGTGGCAAATTTAGATAAGTTTATATTCTTGTATATTTCGTATATTTTGTATATTTGTTTGTCATCAAGTAAAGGAATTGCTGAAAATGTGCTAGTAGTATTGTAAATTTTGTTTTCAACGATAGACTTTTAAAATAGTCTAGATATGCCCGAGTATCAAATGTGCCCTTGAATCCTCGAAAGACCCAATTTGGTCCTACCACCCTTGCTAAAGAATTGATTGTTTTACAAAAGAAAGAATACTTTTAGGATTGAGGAAGAAAGGATTATTTTCAAAAGTTTTAAACTCACTAGTAGTTTAATTAAGAGGGTCTACATGCTATGTGTAAGAGAAAGAATGGAGCTTGATTTAGAGCTACCTTTCTGGAGAGACTTTGTGATTATAATAGATCATTAGACCCTTTTGAATGGAGATAACATCAAATGAAATGATCAAACGAACCCATTTGAGACTTAGAGAATCAGGTGAGATTTGATGCCTACTATTGAGGAGGGTGAGGTAATTGAGGAATTTAGAACTAGGAGTGATGAACTTGATATTGGAATTAATGATTACCCTAGTTATTGCAACTATGATAAGAAGATCCATATAGATTGTGCCCACAACTTAAAGTTTTCATGCATGATAGGATTTGAATTTACACACGTTAATTTCTTCCCGTTATTGTACGTCATCGTGATGTTCAAAAAGTTTCATAACTCTATTATGAAAGATAAAATGGTGTACAAAGGGAATATGTTGTAGAGACCTAAATGAATGTGCATAATTTTGTTTGAACAATTTCTGTTGTGGACGGATTTAGCAGTGTAGAAAATATGTCTGCTTATCTGATGCGAAGGAATGGGCGATTGTTATTTGTTTGGTGACCGTTATCAAAGAAATTGAAATTAAAGCAGACGGTTTAAGGAAATGATTACCATTTACAGAGGTTAGATGATGAAGATAACCCTAACCTAAATGTGCGACCAACATCTGAGGGTTTTAAAGCCACCACACCACAATGACAATGCAACAAGATCCCACCATTACTGAAGGTAAGTGAAGAAGATAAGAAGAATGGAATCTCGCATCCATACCAAAAGCTTAAGGGGTTCTACACAGGAGTCTTGGACTTAGGACCCGATTACATTCGAGATGCGAAGACGGACACACTAGCGTGCATGAGATGGAATAGTAAAGAAAAGTTGAAGAAAAGTCTAACTTAAAGACTTCGCTGTAAACAAAAGTGCTTCCCGGGAGACAACCCAGAATGTTATTTAATTTTATCGAGTCTGTCTTCCCAGACATCAATACGGCGTATCCGCTCCATAACTATACGGCGTATTGATTGTCTGGACGTTATCAGTCTTTATTTTTATGCACTTTAAAAACATTATTGTCAGTTCTGGCAATACGGCGTATTCATGCACATGATACGGCGTATTCACCAGACTGACTCGTATTTAGTTTGTTTAGTTTAGTTTAAATTAACTGTAGATACCAAGATAGGAATGCACTTTTCCCTAATTCTACACAGGACCTCGTGAACAAGAAATATCGACGAATATTGTGGGAGAATATACAAATCTGAGATCCTTGAAAGTTTGAGTCTTGAAGCTACAGAACGGCTGTCAACACACAATCGTGCCTCAATATACAAACTGGAGATCTACCAAAAGCAAATATCAGGGGAGTTTCTCATTGTAATTCTTTTTAATTCCCGTTTTTAATGTTTTGTCTATACAACGAGGACGTTGTATAATTCAAGTAGAGGGATAGAATTAGAATGTTTACTTGTCCTGTTTTTCACACTAAAATGCTTAAATTATGCTCAAATTTTAAAAAAATTCAAGCATACCTTTATGAAATTACTTGATACATAACCCACACACAATAACCATTGATAAGATAGTTGTGAGTGAATTAACCTTATCCTTTCCAAATGTTTACCCACATTCCAATAAAATAATGAGTGTGTCGGTGATTGTAGTAAGACCTTTAACAACTGGCTTGGTATAACTATTCGAGACCTCTGCTAATGATAATACTAGAATGATTTAGATGAACGTAACTTGTATAAAATGGGTAAAATTTAGATTACACCAAAACGTCTTCTATGTGCTTATTAACTAACTAAACTGTTAGTTTAAAAAAACCCCGTATAAACCCTTTGCTTACTCTCACTTTAAGCAGTAAAAATAACCCCAAGAATAACCCATAGAGCCATCCTTTAGAAATTGCACCAATTGTTTTGTTTCATTACAACCTTACACCTTAGCCTAATCCCTGTAGATTAAGTTATTTTACATTGCAATTTTTATTTTTTTAGATAAGTTGCGTTAAAGTGACGCACTTTGTATTTCTCGAGTCCGTGGGTTAAAATTTTCTATCTTTGGTACAGGTCGGAAAATTTGCACATCGTAAATGGAAGTATAATATTAAGGTCAAAAAACTCATGTATTTTTACTACCAACGCAATTGATGGTACGTCCAAAGAATGAAGAATTAACGAAAGAATTAATCCAGAATTATATGATCGAGATAGATGGTCAATTTACAAACCGAGTTTCGTAGTATAGTGTTAGAAAAAAAAATCGAAAATATCAGAAAAATCGCAACCAAAAACGAAAAGGAAATTTAAAGATAATCATTTCGCAACTACCAAAGAATTACATAAAGGATCGATTAAATTGCTGATACAATCGACGATGTTTTAAGTATTGTATAAAAGTGGTAGATAATCGATCGCACTACCCGTAAAGTAGTAAAGTTGGAGAGATGATTGGGAAGTTTGACCCGTTACAGGAACGCACAACTTAGGTTTTGTTTTTTATCTATGATCAAGAACGTTGTAAATAGTCGTGGTCTTTATCATGGTAACGTCGGAAATAAAGTGTCTAGCAACTTGAAAATTAGACTTAATCTATATGTTACGTATTTGTTATTTTACAACAATAATACTTCTCTTTCCTAATAACTAGCCAGCTGGATTTACTGCGAATGCGGATTGTACAGCATGCATGTCTATTTTGTCATCACTGCCATGTATGCATGATGTATCAGCTGCCTCGTAGTGTTTTATGACTTTTTGTGAAAGTTAAAGGTCCCCTACCCTATACATTCTCATCTTAACCGTTGGTAAATTCGAATGAAGGAAGTGATCGAACCACATGTCTATTCTTTACGTTACAAGCGCATGTATGTTGCTTCAGTGCCTTATTGGATGGTACTTCCCTGGGGGGTGGGAAAGGAATGAAGAATGATCAACCCTAAGCCTTATCATATAAACACATATTTACCTTTATAAACTTGTTAGTCCTTAGCTTTAGAGGTGGAGATGTGTATCCTTGCCAAGCTTATGATAGAAAACTCTTCACGACTGACTAATTGAGCGAAATAAGTTAAACATGTTACCACATATATTAGTTGAGGATTGAAGTGTTTTTCATCTTCCTATTTCATGAGGTGTTTGGTTGTGTACTTGTAATAGATCAAATAAATGCTTTAAAGGAAAATATCCTTAGGGATACATTTTTATAAACTTCTAAAGGCTACTAGAAGACAAGTAGGATTCAAGTGGGGGGATATTTGATTACATCAAATAACATCTATTTTATAGCATCATTTATCCCATATAATTAACCCATTTTGTATAATTATTGCAAAGAATTGTTACTTAATCGTATGACATTTCGATTAAAAATGGTTGAAAAAACAATATGATCCAATTTTGAAAAAAGAGAAAATTAATATTACTCTGATTAATTATTCTGAGTTAAAGAAATTATCTCAAGATTTTGGAAAATGTTTTGTTCCACAACAAGAACTGTCGGCAGAGCAAATGTTTTGGTTACAAAGTTCTAAAAAGAACTCTGAAGAACCTAGTACTTCAAATACACCTGTTAAAATTGAGGTTCCTAGTTAACTTCCAAAAGTAAGTTTGGTAAATAGAAGTCTTAAAAAACTTAGATTTCATCTTAATAGTTTTGACAAAGTGGTAAAAGTAAGAACCACACCTGATGTTATCACTGAGGGGTCGTGGAGCTTTGAACATACCAAAAAGGTTTTTCTAACTAAAATAATTCCATGGTTAAACAAATTAAAAGATTTCTTTAAAGATTTTAACAAAGGTCTTCATGATGAAATTACTAAAGTACAAACTATTTTCACCCAAATGGAAGCAGCTGTGGAACAATGCTCTGGAGACAGAAAATGCTATGAAATTCAACAAAAGCAATTTTTGATTGAAAACGATCGACTCTTGGATAAGATCATATCTCAAGAAATTGTGAATATTATGTTGAATACTTCTGTTGTCATTTGTGATTCTGAGAAAAAAATGATGATTCTGTTGGTATATGCAATAAGTGTATGGAACTTGATGCTGAGTTTGTCAAAAAGGATAATGTCTATAATGAACTTTTAAAACGGGTTTCAAACCTTGAACAACACTGTATTTCTCTTGAAGTAGCCATGAAACTAAATTAAGAAATTTTTCAAAAAGACAAATCATGTGCTAATCAAAATTCTCCTGAAATTTAAGAATATTTTGAACAAAATGATTTACAAGCTCAGCTTTACGCAAAGGACGCTATAATCAGCAAATTAAAGGAAACAATTCATTATTTGAGAGACAATGCTAATCCTGCTAAAGTGAGAAAGGACATTGATGAGATTGAAACCATAAACATTGAATTGGAGTATAGTGTGGCCAAATTACTCTGAAAATGAGCTTTGGCATAAAGAAATTAAGCATTTGAAAAAGATTTACAAAGATTAATTTGATTCAATTAAAAAGACACAAGCTCCTTCTAAAGAACACAATGACTCTTTGATTGCTCAACTAAATTCTAAATCTATGGAAAATGCTTATTTAAAAGGTCAAATTCAAGAAAAGGTTTTTGCTAATGCAGCATTGAAAAATGAATTAAAAACTTAAAGGAAAGAATGTGATTGACACTACAGTTTCAAAACCTAATGCCACCACTATTGCTCTAGGAATGTTCAATCTAGACACATAACCTATTTCTCATAGACTTAAGAACAATAGGGATGCCCATGAGGATTATCTTAAAAAGACTATAAAAAATAATGACACCATACGTGGACTTGTAGAACGCGCTAGAAAACAGAATCCTAGTAAACCTCTCTTAGACTGTGCTTTCATGTTTACAAAACACGTTTAGGAATTGTTAGTCTATGTTTCTAAGACATGCCCTAGCTTAACAAAACCTAGTAAGAAATTAGTTGTTGTTACACCACTGAACAAGGATAAGAAAGTTAGATTTGCTGACCCTGACACATCTTTAAGCAACACTCAGAAACAGGTTGATTCCCATAAAACACAAGACTTTAACAAACCTTTGTTGCATTCTACAGGAGTAATCTGTTCTACTGGTGCTAGTGGATCAAAGCCTACAGGCAATACAAAGAACAATAGGATCTCGCAACCATCAAGTAGCAACAAGACCAATAAAGTAGAAGACCAATCTAGGAGCGTTAAGTCTAGGAAGAATAAAAAGAATCGTGTTGTCAAAAATAAATAAATACTTATGTGATGCAATTTATGTTAAATGTGAATTCTAAATCTGTTTGTGCTATCTGTAATGAATGCTTGTTTGATGCAAATCATGATAAATGTGTTCTTGGTATGTTCATATGTAATCGTGTTATCTAAAACTAAACCTGATAATCGTAAAAGTAAGAAGCAAATATGGAAACCTACAGGAAAAGTGTATACTGAAATTGGTTATAAATGGGAACCTACAGGAAGGACTTTCACTATAGTCAGAAATAAGTGCCCTTTAACTAGGTTCACCTCCACTAAAGTAGTGCCTCATAAGGAAACCACTATTAAATCAGTTTTTACACCAACTCAAGAATAAGTGAACAGTAAGAACCCAAACAACAAAATTTTAGTTCGTGTAGCAAATCTAAATTACAAGAATCTAGAGTTTCTAACGACCATTGGAACCCACACAATCTGAGGATCCACTTTTTCATGTTCTATCTTCTTCTCCATAAATACAAACAAATTCTCTATTGTATGATAAAGTTTACAAAGTCGTTTGCAGTTATCCAAAGTGTATGGTGGTATTTGGACCCATGCTCCAACATATGATTGAAATGCTCTCAGCTCACCAATTTTGTCAATAAATTTCTTCGTACAGTCAAGGTTGGTAACAATCAGATTTCAAAGATAATAAGTTACAGTGTTTATCAGATCGAGAATGTTACCATTTCCAGGGTTTACTATGTTGAAGGACTCTGACACAATCTATTCTTTGTTGGTTAATTCTGTGACTCGGATCTTGAAGTAACTTTTCGTAAACACACATGTTTTGTTCGCAATCTTGAAGATGTTGACCTACTCACGGGATCTCGGGGAACTAATTTTTATACATTGTTCATTGGTGATATGATAAAGTCTTCTCCTATTTGTCTCTTGTCAAAGGCTTCTAAGACTAAGTCTTGGTTATGGCACTGACATTTGTCTCACTTAAACTTAGGTACCATTAATTAATTGGCTAAACAAGGTCTTGTTAGAGGTCTCCCTAAGCTAAAATTTGAAAAAGATCACTTGTGTTCTGCATGTTCGTTAGGAAAAAGCAAGAAATACTCTCATAAACCAAAATCTAAAGACACCAACCAAGAAAAACTTTATCTGTTGCATATGGATCTTTGTTGGCTAATGCGTGTTGAAAGTATTAATGAGAAGAAGTATATTCTAGTAACTGTTGATGATTACTCTCGTTTACATGGGTTAAGTTCTTAAGATCGAAAGATGAAGCTTCTAAATTCATCATCAAATTTCTAAAAATGATACAAGTTCATCTAAATGCAACTGTCAGGAATATTCGCACAGATAATGGAACAGAATTTGTCAAGCAAACTATGGGTAGCTATTATGAAGATGTCGGTATCTCTCATGAAAAATCTGTGGCACGTACTCCATAACAGAACGGCGTTGTCGAAAGACAAAACCGAACCTTAGTAGAGGTTGCTCGCACCATGTTGATCTATGCTAATGCACCATTATTTCTGTAGGCAGAAGTTTTTGCACAGCTTGTTACACCCAGAATCGTTCCTTAATACATCTTCATCACTGAAAAATACCATATGAGCTTTTGCATGACAGAAAACCAGATCTTTCCTATCTTCATGTATTTGGTGCTCTTTATTATCCAACTAATGACACTGAAGATTTGGGTAAGTTGACAGCTAAAGATGATGTTGGTATTTTCATTGGATACGCTCCTGCAAAGAAATCTTATCGGATTTACAATAGACGTACCAGATGAATTATGAAACAATACATGTAGATTTTAATGACCTGACAGCGATGGCTTCTGAACAAAGCAGTTCAGGACCCGCACTTCATGAAATGACTCCTGGAACACTTAGTTCAGGACTCGTGCCACAACCTCCTTCTTCAACGCCATTTGTTCCACCAATAAGGAATGACTGGGATACACTGCTTTAACCGTTGTTTTTTGAATACTTTCGTCCTCCACCATGTGTTGATCATCCAATACCTGAATTTGTTGCTCTAGTTCCTGCTGTTTCAACCGGTTCGCTATAACAATCCGCAATTTTCATCAATGTAAATATCCATCTATTAAATTAGATGCACTGTAATATCCATCTTTTAAATTAGACGCACTTTATATATCACCTTTTTACAGGGAAAATTTTTGCTTTATCTCATTATGCAACGTAACTTGCATCTCTAAAGAAAACAAGCTCACACAACCTCTACCAATGCCATCTCTATCTATGTTTATATCATATAAACATCCTAATATGTCAAGTCTAAATCTTAATATAATTTTTACCAAGTACATTATCTATTTAACGTACTTTTTAAAACGTTATTTCAAAACAAGCATTAAACGTTAACGTTTACATCAAACCCTAATTATATGTAATGTAAACATATAAAATAAATGTGCAAGCCTCTAAAGCATATGTACAAGTATCAATACATAACATTTGAATATCTTTTCCCTCCTGAATCAAGTTACAACTTTCTAAAGGATAATGTATAAGCTAATCATGCCTAAAACCTAATTAGGTTATTTAAGCTCATAAATTATGTTTAAACTTTACCACCACTTTAGCACAGGGTACAAGCACTTAATGCATGACTTTTAAACCTTAAACCTAAACCCTAATTCATCCTAAAACCCTAATTTAAAACCCTAAACCCTAAATGAAACCCTAAAACCCTAATTTCACTTTAAACCTAAAACTAAACCCTAAACCTTAAAACTAAGCCCTAAACCTTAATCCTAAACCCTAAACCTTAATCCTAACACTAATCCTAAACCTTAAACTATCTTGAAACCTAACCTTAACTCGAATTCAAAAACCTAAATCCTAAGTCGAACCCTAAACCAACCTGTCACCCTTTTTGTTTCATTTTTACCCTTTTTTAAGCTATCAAGCACCTCCCTTGCATCACCATGACAAGCACCTTATTCACCTCCCTTGGCCACCAAGTTACAAAATCACCTCCTTGTCACCTCTTTGTTAACTGAAACCATGCCACACCCTTACACCTTTCATATCTAGTTCCTAGCTCTCAAAACCCCTTAGCAAACCCTTACACCTTTTAAATCTTGTGTCCTAGATCTCCTTACTCATCACTAGGACTTCCTTAGTCATCTACCTATAACCCTTGGCCACCACACCAAGAAAACTTAGGCACTAAGGCTTTTCAAGCACCATATATACGCTTACATACACATACACTTCATCACACCTCAAACTCATACACAGCTACAAATGGAGTTCGAAAACCATTCTCTAGTATTAGTACAGAAGATCAAGAATTCTCTAAGTGCTCAGGAATAGAAGTCTCCAGAAGTCAAGAAAAAGGAACCCTTGAAGTCGTTACTAGGCGTACAAACCCGAAAACCCATTTGACCCATTTAGCTCACTAGTAAGCTCCGCTCAATCTGTTCAGATAAGCTTTATAATCTGTATTATGAATGTTCATAAATACATCTTAAAGATCATCAATATGAAACTCTTGTTAAAGCCCGAATCCTCAAATCCTCATTCGCGTGTTCTGGGTAAAGACCCTAAAAACACCCGTTTTGATATTCTAAGCTAACGGAATTATTTTTCTAAACTATTTGTTACGTTAAACACTTGATTTTTATGCTTATTATAATGAGCTATATCCCTGCAGAATATTCATTTGGAATCCCTAAAATAAGCTTCATTGCTTTTCTTAGCGGACTTGAATTGTAAATTATTTCCATGCAAGGGGTATATATCGTCGAACTTTCTGAATATCACTATAACAATGGGGTTTAGAAAATGTCCATTATTCCAAAGTATAACTATAGAGGGACCTTATAGTTGCCAGTTCTAAATTAATGAGTTTAAATTATATATACTTTATATATATAAGGACTAAGAATTGTAAAAGTTTATAACACCAAGGGTATATATTGCCATATATTTGCGATGCAACCAGAAGAAGTATAAATATAGATACTTTTATATAAATAAACAAAAATATATATTAAGATATTATAATACCGCGTATACTTCTATTAAAACCCGACACATTACGTTTATTAATCAACGATCGACGCATTATAAAACAATTACGTTATATATTTAACGTACTTTATCATCGACTAACTTTTGAAAAAACTTAAAAATCTTATCGTAGCACGTACTGAATGGAGCTTCATGAAGGCGAGTTTCATTGGGTATACGTTCTGACGAGTTTGCAGAGTCGAGTTTACGATTTAAAGTGTCCCCTGTGCTCCTCACAGAGAGCAGTTTGACTAGTCGGCTTGACTTTGACTGTTGACTTTTGTTGACTTTTTGGTCTTTGGCTTCGATTTGACTTTGTCTTTTCCACGCTTTTTTATTCCGTGCTCGGTTTTGTCCGGTTTAGCTTCGTTTTTGTCCTTTAGTGAATATTCGGTACCTGCATAGCACAAACACAAAAACATGCATATTTATGGCATTTTATGTGTGTGTTTGGTCGTTTAGGGTCGATTTTAAAGGTGAAAGGTATGTGTAATTACACACATACCATTATGCATAATTAAGGACCAAACGACATCATGTCCTTCCTCATCAAAAAGTTTCTTTTTCATACGCTACATGCGTAAGTTAATTCTAAGAAAATTTTCAACGAGTAAAAATCAAATTATTTCAAAAGAAATAAAAGAAGATAGCACCACATTCCATTCTTATTATTTAAGAAAAATTTTATTCATACACATTATGTAAAAAGAATATTTTTATTATTTTTTTTATAAAAGAAGATTTATTTGACACCATAGGGTCAATTTATGAAATTTAAAAACACATTTTTCCATTGTTTGCACAAACAATTTATACAACCTAATCAATATGATTCGCGCAACGACATTTGTTCAACACACAAATTCGTTATTGCAATTCACACTTTTTAAAATCATCAAGTCACAAAACATTATTAGATACGGTTTGGTCAACGGTCACAACAAGTTTCAAAAATAACACCCATTCATGGACTTTGCAAGCAAGTAACATACACGTACGAAAGATTTGCCAATTGAAGTCACCCAACGCTCGGGGTCAAATCAATCTCTCACAAGCCGAGTGCCTTGGGGGTAACCACGACCTCCAGGCTTCACTCATAGTACAACCTACGCAATAGCACTTACTCATATCTCGTAACCGAGAACAATTACAACAATTGTAATAACAATGCCGACAATAACATACATACATACCAACCTTCCCAAAAAGGGATATATCATTGGCTTTCAAAGCCAGTACATCCAACCGTAATGGTTCTAAGTTTCCAATACATAAACTACATATACATGAACTCTCCTAGAGTCCTAAATCATAAATAATAGCTAAAGAGTACAGAATCACCGTGACGGTGATAAGATAAAACTTCGAGGCAATAATAACCTCAATCCAATAAACCTAAACCTTCTCGATACCTTCCTAGTTACTAATCCGTAGATGATAAAGGTATGAGGTTTCCTTCTACGGAAAGCATTTTGAATCAAATCTTCAAAAACATAGGGCCCACTGCCCAGAAAGTTTCAGAACCAAGGTGAAATTACCATTTTACCCATATTTATCAAAGCTGCCATTTTCTAAAATTTTATCGCTCTACTAAATTGCGTGTATCTCCTAAACCGTGCGTCCAAAAAAGTCGAAACGACCGCTCAAATCTAAGTTTGTTCAATATCTAGAACTTACAGTTTTACATATTTAGGTGTTGCTACATAAGTTTTTTTTTTGAACTTATTACTCATTCAATTCTGGTCTCCATTTTCTGACTAGCTTTGCCATTTCGACGATATCTCACTTATCCGGAGGAGATATGACCCCATCCAAAGAACCACATACACTTAAGACATATGCCCACATCCATATTGGATTTCTCAGGTGCCTTAAGACCAAAAATAATTCACAATCAACCCCACAACCTGCTGGTTACAAACTGCCGTATAATCTATTTCAAAATCCAATCAAACACCACTTTAATTTCCTTCAAACGCCAATACAAAGCCATACCCAATGACTTAACACTCTTTAAAACACACCAACTCATGGGTTTCTAGACCCAAACATCTCAAGACTTACTAAGTAGAGGTCGACACAAAGGAATCAAAGCACAACTCACCAACTTTATTCAAAAGTTCCAAAAATAGCCATTTCCAAACGACACGTTACGCGAAAATAAGTTAATAGTCGTTTTCCAAAACAATGAAGGTTCATGGGATGACATATAAAAGTCATACTCCCAGTAACAGGAAAATCTCAAAATGATAGATTACGAAACAACATATGCGAATCAAAATCAATAAGAAGTGCGTTCAAATTCAAAATCAATTAGTAAAATTTTCAAGTGGGATCGAAAACTAAGTCGAGTCCCGACATCAAGAGATAACAAAGTAAAGTTTGCGAAAAAGTTTCGAAGATAATCGTATAACAACGATGTTTTCATCACGTATCAAAATAAGTTTTATCATATCGCATCGAAATGTTTAAAGAAGTTAAACTCTTCGCAAGAAGCGAATATCAAGATATATATAATTGTATACCATAGAACGGATGTCGTATATATACCTATATACATATATATAATTTTTACTTGTACCAAGTGTCAACCACTTGTTACGCACATAATATGCAATCAAATATATACCACATAAGGCTTCTAAGGATCGGGAGCAACACGCAAGCGAATATCGAACATCGGTGAAAGACTCGTGAAACTTTTCCAAAAACAGTTGTAGTCCAAGTTTTGTAAACGACTTAGTTCACTACAACTCGTGCTCTGGTACCACTCTGTAACACCCACAAAATACGATACGCATCAGAATACAATATTTGGGGTGCTACTTCATAATACATGCACACGAGTCCCAGTAAACGTTCAAAGATATGTTTATAAAACACAATTTCATTTATTAGAAAGATCAGAGTTACATATGTCCCAATACCATTATAGAACTTATTTCTTAAAAGTCACAACACGACTTGATTTCTAAAAACATTATTTTTAATTTATGACACAACTTCACCGAGGCACCATCCTTGATATCCGCGTTCCGTCCCATCCAGCCATCAACAACAATTAACCTGAGATACATGCTTAAAAACGTCAACAAAATGTTGAGTGGATTCATAAAGTTTACAAATAATAGTTAGAACGCATAATTTGGTTCAACAAAGCGTATAACGTTGGCTCGTAAGTCAAGTTATAAAAATAGTGATTTCCAACTAAAGAGCCCGTGTACCGAAACTTAACACATTCATTCCCGTAGGACGAAATTATGTCCGAGAAGTATGCCACTTCTCCTAATACTAACCACAAAATGTCCGTTTGACAGGGTGGTCCCAACGGATTCAAACCCCGGACAGGGTTGTCAAACCCAATAGATCTATTTAATGCATTAGCGCTTACCAACACATGGTAACTAACAGTCACACAGCAACAAGGCATATACTCAGTAGTGAAGGAATCATATTCAAGTATCAAAACAGTTTGCGTTCGATTTCACAAAACAAGCAATATATCCCCCTCGCGGAGTTAAAAACATTGAAAACTTTAAAAGCGAGGCTATGAACTCACCTTGATCAAAAGCCGATAATCAAACAATGATGTCTAGCACGAAAATCCACAAACGCGATAACGACCTATAATTAGAGTCGCTCGATTACTATACCGAAAAGTATAATCAACGATGCGTACATCGTATCAACAAAATCATATATATAGTATATATATATTCACACATGTGATGAGAAATCCACTTGCGCGACCTAAATTCCAAAACCCCACTTTATTAAGTTATAATTATTCCTCACGTTTGAACGTGACTTTAATTGAAAACTTTATATTTTCAATAAGTTTTTATTTTTAGAAAGTTATTATTTTCGGAAAGTTACCATCTTTGGTAAGTTTAAATATCTAAGTATATTTTTAATACTTATCATTTTATTTATATCCATGTACTTAGTTAAAAATTATATAAGTCTTATATGACCCGTTAACTTTTTAAAGTCAACATTTAACTTTCTGTGACTTTTATACTGATATTTATTTTTACCCAAATCTGACCCGCGCTAAACGACCCTCTAAATCACATTTTCACGATTCGGAGTAAAAAGAGATTTATGCGAAACGATATTCCGGACAACTTTTTAGTTTTAGCCGATACCCGAAACTCGACGAAAAAGGACGAAAATGCCCCTGCAAGAATCTGCTGTAACTTGTATTTTTAATAAAAACGCAGCAGCTTGACCATCGGTTTTGACCAGCTATATCACGTTTTCGTGACTTTGACCAAAAAGAGATTTCATAGAAAACGTCATTCCGGACAACTTTCGTGTTTCGCCGGAAGGCCGAAACGGATTCGAAAGTGCTCAAAATAGCTGTTGAAAATCAGATCAGCAACTAAAATAAGCTCAAATAGCTGATTGCAATTTATAGTTTTTCTAAACTTGTTTTTGCCGTAACTTCTTCGTTATAAGGAGTTATGGGACGTTCGAATTATCAAAACGTACATTAGAACGAAATCTATCATATTTCAACATCAAAAATCAAATTTCACAAAATCTCGAACCTCGAAATGGCGCGCCTAATTTCTAGCTAACGTCTTTAATTACATTACAAAACGCGCCCAAAACTCATTTTTAACCCAAGAGCTCACTTATGGCACATCTAATATGGCCTACAAACAATATCTAACTCGCTCAATCATTTTATAACATCCACTAACTAGACGGCGCAAGATCTAATCGATTTCATCACATGCAACTAGAAATATCAATTCAAACAAACGAAACAAATGAAATAAAATATAAAGAAATGCTCACAAAGGAAATAATAAGAACTCGATCTCGTTCCCCCTTGACCTTATGAATTTGGACGAAACCATAAGACAAACCAAATACCTTTTCAATTAAACCTACTCACTAACACAACACTCTAACACAATCTAAAACACGCCTGTTATAATTCAAAAATGCAATAACACAACTAGAAAATCTAACTTACTTGAAAAACTTATGCATATTGGTTTTTATAGTGGAAAACGTATAGGTTTAAACAATGATAATATGGTATAACTATGATCGTTTCATGTGTGCTAAATTGTATCGAAAAAATGGATGTTGTGTGTGTGTGTTGTTCGTAGGAAAGGACATTAGCCGAAAAATGGTTAATGGGAGGGGAGGAGAGAAATTTTTTTATAAACTTTGTAAGTGTGTGTAGTGGTGTTATTTATAGAAACACACTTTGACCATTTGGCAATTTTAGTCCTCCATCCTTCTATCTCTTTCAAAACTAATACAACATATTTATTTTATAAACAAAACGGCCATAAACTCGGGTTACACCACGTTAGTAAATATTTTAAATCCGTCCCACTAATTCTTCTTTAAAACGTTTAATAAAACGTTAAACCTCGTAAAACACCACATTTAAACACGGTTTTTACAAAAACTCGGGGAAACGCCGTAAAATAAAAAAATAACATAATCACGCTCTCGGAACAACAATATAAGTTTTTCTGACATTTCTTAGACGTTGATTCGCGAAACGTCAAAAATAAAAATTTCAAATTTCCATTCGTAATAAAATACGAATATAACTATTTACGACAATAAAAATTTAAATGTCGGCTTTCGCTCACACGAATTTATAAAATAATAATTATGACGTCGAATTCGTGATCGTCATACGCGTCGTGAAACTCGGGTTGTTACATAGTTTGCCCATTTTCTTCAACAGTTGGATAAACCAATGGACCATTATCGATTGAATCAAGCATCATCCTACCATGTTTCTTCCCTTTGATGAATAGACTTATACAACTTGCCCATGAATCATACATTGATTTTTCAAGCATTGGAGGACGGTTCTCAGCTCCACCAACAATGATGTGTTCTGCTAAAGTAGTCATTTTCAATTAATTGAAAAGTGTTTGGTATTCCGCTGCGTTGTAAATGATTTTTGGGGGTGTCACATTAATGTTCCACGAGATTTTACAAATCTTCACTAAAACCGAAAATCTAAATATTTCACAGGATTTTACAAAATAAGACAAACCGTAGAAAATAAAATCTTTTTGTGACTGATGTAATGTTTCGCTTGAATATGACAAATGTAATATTTCACTTGTAATGTTTCGCTTGGATTAAGACTATGTAATGTTTCGCTTGAAATAAGAAAATTGGACAGAGTTTCGTCTTACACAATTACGTATTTTGCTTGAATTAACAACCTGTCATAAATCGCTTGCTAACATATTTCGCTTGCTAACATATTTCGCTTAGACATATTTCGCTTGACTTAAGAAAAATTAAGCAGAGTTTCATTTCCAAGGAATGACATATTTCGCTTGAGGTCAACCTGTCATATTTCGCTACAATACATATTTCGCTAGATTCAAAACATGTTTCGCTACCTTCAAAACATATTTCGCTACCTTCAAAACATATTTTGCTTCCTTCAAATAAAAACGTACTTTTTCATAAAAAATCACCAAAAAACACACCCTTTTTGACATTTTACTTTAAATTTTCTTGCACAACTAGTTATCTTACGCCTAGATCTTGCTTAAAAACACAAACATTAACACTTTTAAACACAAAAATCCAGGTTTGATTTTTAAAGCACACGAAAACCAAAAAAATAACTAAAACTAATGATCTAACCAAGATATAAATGCACACAAGCTCACGATATCACCCCATGGTGACTGATACCAATTGTAAAAGTATCAAATCACTTAACAATAGACAAGATAGAAAGTTAAGATAGAGAAAGTGGGTTGTATCACTTAGAGAGAGAAAGGAAAGGAAAATGTATTATGATGTGAATAACCAAATGAACAACCAACCCTCTCCAAGGCATAGAGAGGGGTATTTATACCTCACTATAGCCGGTCAACATAAGGATCACATATGTTGACCCGGTTAGCTTGGTAAGTTTCCAAATATTACGCTACGAGCTATACTATTACACTCTTGGAAGTGACCGAGTCTTTTCTCGATTCCTAACATTTCCTCATTCTTTATGATGTTTGGTTCTTCACCATCGGGTCCTTCTTTTTCAACCGTTCCTTCAGCGTGGTCAGCAGTCGTTGGTTTTAGTGAAGTCGGGTAAGGGGGTCACAGGTGCTAGTTCTAGATCTGGTTGTGATAGCAAAGGTTGGTGCGTCTAGTTCGAGGGTTTTGTTCTTTCTAATTTTCGTAAGGATTGGGAGAATTATTCATGTATTCCTTACGATGTTGGTCAAGTATCTCTCCTAATCCTTTCGGGTGGAATTTTTTTTGAGCATAAAGTTGGAAAGCTCATCCTCAAATTTGCTCCTGACGACCCAGTCAAGACCACTTTCTCCTTCTTCTTTTCGTCGTCTATTCCCCCATGGTGGGATGTCATCGTTCTGATAAAACCTCAACAGGAAAGGATCATTGTAGATGTCCCCTCCAGATAAGCATACTTGTTCAGTCAGGTTATTTTGGTTGCATTCATCTGCTTTGTGAGTTCCCCGCAAATGTCGCAGATGAGAAATGGCTTTTTCATAATTTTCCCTTGTATGGGCGTTTCTAGGTAAGAGATTTATTTGCAATCCCTTTTTAGATGTCCCTTGAATGTGGGCTTTATTGTAATATAACAACCCGCAATTTTCATCAATGTAAATATCCATCTATTAAATTAGATGCACTGTAATATCCATCTATTATATATATACCACCTTTTTACAGGGAAATTTTTGCTTTATCTCATTATGCAACGTAACTTGCATCTCTAAAGTAAACGAGCTCACGCAACCTCTACCAATGCCATCTCTATCTATGTTTATATCATGTAAACATCCTAATATGTCAAGTCTATATCTTAATATCATTTTTACCAAGTACATTATCCATTTAACGTACTTTTCAAAATGTTATATCAAAACAAGCATTAAACGTTAACGTTTATATCAAAACCCTAATTATATGTAATGTATACATATAAAATGAATGTACAAGCCTTTAAAGCATGTGTACAAGTATCAATACATAACATTTGAATATCTTTTCCCTCCTAAATCAAGTTACAACTTTCTAAAGCTCAATGTACAAGTCAATAATACAAGAAAGTCAAACTAGGTCATTTTACCTCCTAAATCACTTTGGTTTCTTACCACCACTTTAACACAAGGTACAAGCACTTAATGCATGACTTCTAAACCCTAAACCTAATCCCTAAATCATTCTAAAACCTAATCTAAAACCCTAAACCCTAAACAAAACCCTAAAACCCTAATTTCACTTTAAACCTAAAACTAAACCCTAAACCTTAAAACTAAGCCCTAAACCTTAATCCTAAACCCTAAACCTTAATCCTAACACTAATCCTAAACCCTAAACTATCTTAAACCCTAACCATAACACAAATTAAAACCCTAAAACCCTAACCCAAAATGAAATGAACCCGACACCCCTTTTCTTGCATTTTTACCCATTTTAAGCAACCAAGCACCTCAAGCACCTCCCTTGCATCACCATGACATCACCAAGCAGCCACCCTAGCACCTTACAAGCACCTCCATCACCACCCTTAAGCTCCAAGGCTTCTAGACACCTCCTTGTCACCTCCTTGTACCCGAAACCCCTCCAACACCTTCCACCTTGCAAATCTACACTTCTAGCTCACAACACTCACCCTATAGACTCCATTAGTCATCTATCTACAGCTCTTGACACCTTTCATAGCTAAAACTTGGGCACCAAGGGTGTTTCACCCCTATAAATAGCCGAATCCATGCACCCCATTCAAACACACCTCAAAACTCATCAAATACAACAATGGAGTTCTAACTCAGACCAAGAAGGGTCAAGAGAAGTCCCTAAGCTTATAATAGAAGCCAAGAATCAAGAAAAAGGAACCCTTGAAGTCGTTACTAGGCGTACGAACCCGAAAACCCCATTTCAACCCATTTTAGCTCAAGTAAGCTCAAAATCTTGTTCAATAAGCTTATAATCTGTTTTAGAATATTCATAATACTCTTAATATCATATATAAACTCTTGTTTGAAGCTTTGAATCCTCAAACCCATGTGTTTTTGGTTAAAACCCTAAAAATGACCCGTTTTGATTTTCTAGCTAACGAATCCTTTTTCTAAACTTTTGTTACATTAGAACATCTTATTTTAGCTTATTCTAATAAGCTATAACCTGCAAATATCATTTGGAATCTTAAAATAAGCTTGCATGGCTTTTTGGACTTGTTTTGCAAATATTTCCATGCATAGGGGTATATATCGTAACTTTCTGAAATTTATAACTAAAGGGGCTGAAAATGTCATTATTCTAAAGTTATAACTATAAGGACCTATTTTGCCAAGTTTCAAAGTTAAAGGTTTAAATTATACTCCCTCCGTCCCATTTTTATTGTCTATGTTTCCTTTTTGAGATGTCCCAATTTAATTGTCCACTACTAAAAATATAAAGAGAAGTTTGATCAAGTTTACTATATTACCCCTGTTTGAAATTATTATTACAAACTTTAAAAATAACTTTAATTAATTAGCTAAGGGTAAAACTATCATTCTGCCAAAAAGTAAAAGAAAATGCAGTAATAAATGCAATTTTCTTAAACTGTGTGTTTTTTTATCGGGAGACAATAATTTTGAGACGGAGGGAGTATATACTTTATATATAAAGGACTAAAGTTGTAAAAGTTTATTGAAGGGTTAATTTGAGTTGTCACGTTTTGACGAGTTTGACTGGTTTACGATTTAAGTGTCAAGGCTCTCAAACGATACTAGTGAACTCTACGAGTATGATAGCACCGAACAGTGATACAATATTTCCATAATTTAATAAATTCAAAGAGATTACGTTAACTTTATGAAGTTTTGAAACTTAAAAACCATCCACTAAGACTTGACTTATCACCAAGGTTGCGTGACAAAGCGTTTCTTTCTCTAGATTATAACTTTTTGCCCGCATACAATCAGATTTCCTATTACTAATAAGGTGAGTTCATAGGCTCGCATTTAACTCTTTTAACTGTTTTATAAAAACCGCGTGGGGGATACATGCTATAACGCGAATACAAGAGTTTTCTATATGTATTGCTATCCTGATTTATTATTGTATCTGTTGTCTAAGTACCTTTATGTCACAAGACCCCCACCATCATGGTACCATTAATCACTTGCGACTAAAGCAAGATATTGTGGATAGGCCTATTGGATGACGAATCCCGTTTGTGTTAGCGACGATAGGTAACCAAATGCACTATATTTGAAACTCATAGGTATATGGCAATTACCTACACGGGGGCCATTATCTTTATATATATCATTATTGAGTGCCATGAGCTTAGACGCAATAATACTGTTTTCCATAATAATTGTACTCATTGCAATTATTACACTTATGGGTGTATAACAATGTAACCCACTCTTATGATGACTTGTATTCACACTATTTATTATAAACCTATGAATTTTACTCAACCATTGTGTTGACCTTTTTAGCATGTTTATCTCAGGTAACTGAACATCTTATGGCACGGAGTGGCACGGAGTGGCACGGACTTGAAGATGGCTAAACTGTTATCATTCAAACTTTATGTTTTCATGTAGATTTTGGGACCTCTGTTTGTAAAAACTCTGATGAAATAATGAATGATAACTTATCTTTTAAAAACGTCTCTTTCGAGTCATTTTCTATGATTATGATTGTTGTACTATGAAATAATACTCCGGATTAGCTTTCGCTGCTATATGTCAAAAATGAGGGGTGTTATAGATCACTTAAGGAAATTTGATGAAAAATCTGATAATGGTTATCTTCTTGGATACTCACTTGTTTCCAAGGCATTCAGAGTCTTCAATACTTGAAGACAACAAACTGAAGAAACCTATCACATCACATTTGATGATAGCCCTGATGCTATCAAATTCTCAAGACCTTTAGTTGACAACATCAACATTGCTGAAAATGAAAGATATCCACTTGATGAATAGCTTCATCCTTATGAGCCTTCTCAAAGGTATCAAACAAACAGCAATGACGTGTCCTTCATAGAACCCTATAAAAGTCCCGAACCTGTTGTGCTTGAAACTAAAGCTTCATCAGACCAAAATGGTCAAACTGATCAAAATGATCAAACTGCTCAGACTGATGAAATCTTAAATAATAATCTGTCTGAACATTCCAATCACAATAATGATGAAAAAATCATTGATAATCTCCCAAACACTAAAGACATTTAGATCTCTGAACACTCATCCTCTCCAAATGTATAGAATACTTCAGTGCAAGATACAATTTCAATCCTAAATCCACCCCTACCCATTCCATCAGTGGTTACTCCAGCTCCTCAAAACAGATGGTCTTATGACAAACACATTGAGCTAGTTAATATCATTGGAAATCTAGGGGCTGGAATGCTCACAAGAGCCATGGCCAAACAAATTAGTGCTGCTTCAGTTCATGAATGTCTTTTTGTAGATTTTCTCTTTGAAGAAGAACCTAAAAAAGTCTCTAAAGCACTAAAGCATCCTGGATGGGTTGATGCCATGCAAGATGAACTAAACCAATTTGCTAGAAACAAAGTCTGGATATTAGTTCCTGCACCTTATGGCAAAACCATAATTGGCTCAAAATGGGTTTTCAAAGGGATGAAACCGGAATTGTCATCAAAAACAAGGAAAGACTTGTAGCTCAAGGCTACAATCAGCAAGAAGGCATAGATTATGATGACACCTTTGCTCCAGTTGCAAGACTTGAAGCAATAAGAATCTTTCTTGCCTTTGCCACATACATGAACTTCATTGTTTATCAAATGGATGTCAAAAGTGCATTCCTTAATGGTAAACTAAAAGAAGAAGTTTATGTCAAACAATGATACGTAAGATAATATATACTATATAATATATAATATCTCAACAAGAGCAATTAAGAAAATTCCCTAAGGAAAATTCACTCTTTAAAATATATATATATATAATATATAATATACGTATGTTTACCGGAAAGTATGATTTCCCGGGTCGTTTTCCCAACGATTTGAGAAATTGAAACCTCGCTTGATATTGGATACTGATTTGAATGGGTTCGAAGATTGATTGGGTTTTCTATAACTACTAATTAAAAACAAGCAATTAAAAACAATTAAAGCACTTAACAATTAACGGGAAACAAATAAAACGCGACCAATAAGCAAGTAAACTAAATTTAACTCCTAAAAATGTAAACTAAATTTCTAAACCTAAGATAGGACAAAAGAAAATTTTAGGAAAAAGAAAAACATTTTTTTGATTATTTTTGAATTTATTATGAATTTAAATCTATTTTAATCTAATTAAATCCTAAAAAATAGCAAATTAAGTACTAAAAATTTAGAAAAATGATTTTTAAACTTAGAAAAGTCTAAAATAACATAAAAACTCAGAAAACTATTTTTAACTATTTTTGAATCCTATTTTTAAACTTAAATTTAAAAGCTCAAAAATGAAAATTAAAATCTAAAAGTGGTGAAAATGATTTTACTGAATGTAAACCTAAAGCTATTTTTTATAAAACTAAAAACTATTTTTTTGTATTTTTCTGAAAATTATTTCTATTTTTTATTAATTTTTCAATTTTTAAACCTACGGAAAATCCTAGAAAATAATCTAATAAAGGGAAAATTCTCAAAAAATCAGGAAAAATACTACTAGCAACAAGGAATACGAGAAAAATAAAACTAATCAAATATTACCGCCTCTAAACCTTAAACTCTAGGGAGCCCTTAACATTCCCAGAGGCTAATGGATTCAGGTAAAAAGCACCACTCCCGGTGAATATAATCGAGTGATCACAAACGAAAGTTTGACGACAGAAGAACTTTCAACAACAACAACAACTACCGTAACACCAACACCAACAACCGCTACAATAATCACCAACCACAACAGAACAGAAGACAGGAAACCTTCAGGCTTATGCATGCACCCCAACAGAAAAATAATGGATATACGGAAACGTCCTTTGTGTATGAAACTGGCACTCTGCATCACACAGGACTTGCATATTTAAGTGTTAATACTTGCAACAAGGTGGGCCATTTGACCAAGAACTGCAGAAACAAAGGGCCAACCACTGGAAGCAATCTGCTACCAGTGACAGTTACTTGCATGACTTTTTGTGGGAGTGAAGGGCATTATGCAAATCTTTGCCGAAAAGACACCACCAACAATGCCTAAGGAAGAGATACATGCTAAGGGATGAAAGGCTCATCAAAACCCGAAACGTTTTTTAGGTCAGGGTTTGTTCCATCTTAAACCAACATCTAGCTAGAGTATTATTTGATTCTGAAGCCGATAAAAGCTTCGTATCATATCTCTTTCCTCTAAGCTAAATATTCCACCCATTACAATAGATACCTTTTATGATATCAAAATGGCTGACGGAAACTTAGTAAGCACAAACACCATTATTCAGGGTGCAATCCTGACCTTGTTAAACCAACCTTTCAAAATTGATCTTATGCAGATTAAACTCGGTTGTTTCGACGTCATCATTGGTATGGATTGGTTATCCAAGTATCATACTAGGATCATTTGTGATGAGAAAGTCATACACATTCCCTTCGACGGTAAAACATTAATCATTCGAGGTGACCAAAGTAAAACCCGACTAAATATCAAATCCTGTATAAAAACCGAAAGGTATATATCCAGGGGATGTCAAGTTTTTGTAGCCCAAATAATGGAAAAGAAGTCGAACGAGAAACGAATAGAAGACATACCGGTAGTCAGAGAATTCTTGGAAGTTTTTCATGAAGATTACCTGGCCTTCTCCCATGCGTCAAGGAGAATTTCAAAATCGATTTTAATTCCAGGAACGACACCTGTAGCCCGAGATCCTTATAGATTAGCTCCTTTAGAAATGTAGGAACTATCTAACCAACTTCATGAGTTGGCAGACCGAGGTTTTATTTGACCAAGTACTTCACCTTGGGGAGCTCATGTCTTATTTGTTAAAAAGAAAGACGGATCTTCAGAATATGTATCGATTATCAGGGAGTTGAATAAACTTACGTAAAATAATCCGTTTACCATTACCTCATGATCGATGACTTATTTGACCAACTTTAAGTTCGAGTGTTTATTCAAAGATAGACTTGAGATCAGGTTATTCATCATTGAGATTCAAGATGAAGATATTCCCAAGACTGCTTTCAAAACAAGATACGAACATTATGAATTTCAAGTTATGCCATTTGGTTTAACTAACGCATCAACTATATTCATGGATCTCATGAATCATGTGTGTAAACCATACTTGGAATAAATTTGTGATAGTGTTCATCGATGATATTCTTATCTACTCTTGTAACAAAGAAGAGCACGCAAATCATCTGAGATTAATCCTAGAATTACTCAAGAAAGAGAAGTTTTATGCCAAGTTCTCCAAGTGTGATTTCTGGATTCATATGGTGCAATTTCTTGGAATTAATTGATAGTCATGGACTTCATGTTGAACCCCGCCTAGATTTGATAGCAGTTAAGAATTGTGACATCTCTACTACACCACTTAAGTACGCCAATTCTTAGGTCTTCCGGCTACTATCGGAGATTCATCGAAGGTTTTTCGAAAATTGCAAAGTCATTGACTGAATTAACCTAGAAAAACAAGAAGTATATCTGGGGCGAAGATCAAGAGTCGACTTTCTAATTACTAAAACAGAAGCTTTGTGAAGCTCCAATCTTAGCATTACCATAAGGAAACGATGATTTTGTTGTTTACTATGATGCATCCCATCAAGATCTGGGAGCGGTGTTAATGCAAAAAAGAGAAGGTTATTGCATATGCATCTCAACAACTTAAGCCTAATGAAGAAAACTATAACACTCGTGATCTTGGAATTAGGATGCAGTTAGTGTTCGCTCTTTAAAATTTGGAGGACAACTACCTTTACAGTACAAAGTGTACTGTGTTCATGATCATTAAAGTCTTTCAGCATATCCTTGATCAGGAAAGAGTTTAAACATGAGACAACGCGTTGGTTTGATTACTTGCTGATTACTGATGTAAAATTTACTACCATCCTGGAAAGCATATGTTGTAGAGATGCACTCCTTATAGCCAGAAGGAATGAATCAAACCACTCCAAGTTAGATCATTAGTTATGACCATTCATCCAAACTTACCCTCACAAATTCTTAAAGCTCAAACCGAAGCACTCAAAGAAGAAAACATCAAGGCTGAAAACTTACGAGGAATGGATAAAGCATTTGAAATACGTCCTGATGGAACTCGTTATATTAAGAACCGAAGCTGGTTACCACTCTTTGGTAATCTGAGAGACTTGATCATGCATGAGTCCAAATCAAAATATTCCATTCACCCGGGTTCTGACAAGATGTATCAGGATCTTAAGAAACTCTATTGGTGGCCTAACATGAAGGCAATCATCGCTGAATATGTTGGCAAATGTTTAACATGTTCTAGAGTTAAGGCAGAATGTCAGAAGCCATCCGGCTTACTGGTACAACCAGAGATTCCTATGTGGAAATGGGAGAGAATCACAATGGATTTCATCACAAAACTGCCTAAAACATCAAACGAACATGACATAATCTGGGTCATTGTCGATCGCCTTACCAAATCCATACATGCATCTTACCGAAGAGACAGATAGTAATTAGGAAAACCCTTACAAGGTGTTGTTTAAAGAAAGAAATAGGCTTCCCGGCATGGAGTGCCAATATCTATCATTTCGGATCGTGACAGTCATTTCACATCCAGATTCTGGCAATCATTACAAAGTGCTTTGGGTACTCAATTAGACATGAGTACGACATATCATCCCGAAACCAATGGACAAAGTGAAAGGACCATTCAAACACTCGAAGACATGCTTCGAGCCTGTGTTATAGATTTTGGAAAAAGATGGGAAAGACACTTACTTGGTAGAATTTCTCATACAATAACACGTTACCCTGCCATTATAAAAGCAACACTATTTTAGGAACTTTGTGGTCAAAAGTGTTGATCCTTGGTTTGCTGGGCCCGAAGTTGGGATGTTCAACTTACAGGACAGAAATCAATCATGAAACTTGAATGATAGTGCAAATTCGACAAACGCTTGCAAGTTGAAAGAGATCGGCAAGAAGTTACGCAATGTTAAGGCGTAAAGCCTTTGAGTTTCAGTTGGAGATCGGTTTTTTGTTATGTTAAAAGTATCACCTCATAAAGGTGTCATCCGATTCAGAAAACGAGGAAAGCTTAACCCCAGTACATTGGACCATTCAAAATCCTTGAACGGATTAGCCTAGTGGCATACAAACTAGAGCTTCCTGAAGAGCTTAGTTATGTCTATAGTACTTTCCACATTTCTAATCTAAAGAAATGCTTATCTGACAAATCCCTTGTCATTCTAATGAAAGAGCTTCAACTTGATGACAAACTCAACTTTGTAGAAGAACCAGTGGAGATTATGGATCGAGAAGTCAAGCAACTGAAACAAAGTTGGTATTCTATAATCCAATTAGATGAACTCATCAAGAGGCCAGAATTTACATTGGGAAACGTGAAGATCAAATTCGTGCCAAGTATCCACATCTGTTTTCAAACATCACTCCGACATCCAACTAAATCTCGGGACGAGATTTCTTTTAAGGGAGGGAGACTATAACAACCCGTAATTTTCATTAATGTAATTATCCATATATTAATTAGATGCACTGTAATATCTATCTATTATATATACCACATTTTTACAGGGAAATTTTTGCTTTATCTCATTATGCAACATAACTTGCATCTCTAAAGTAAACAAGCTCACGCAACATGTTTCCTTGCCATATTCTATCTCTGTTCTATACATGTAAACACCCCCTAATATGTCATAGTCTATATCTTAATATCATTTGTACCAAAGTAACATTTCCATTTAACATACTTTAAAACAATGCTATATCAAAACAAGCATTTAAACGTTAACTGTTTATATTAAAACCCTAAATTATATGTAATGATATTCATTATAAAAATAAATGTACAAGCCTTTAAAGCATGTGTACAAGTATCATAGCTAACATTTAAATATCTTTTTTTTCCCTCCTCTCTTAATCATTTACAACTTTCTAAAGCTCATTGTATAAGTTAATAATGAAGAAAAAGTTAAACTAGTCCATTTTACATCTAAATTCATTTCTAGTTCTTACAACTCTTTACATAAGATACAAGCACTTAATGCATGACTCTAAAAAAAAACCTTAAAACTATCCTTTAAACTCATTCTAAAACCTAATCTAAAACCCTTAAACCCTATAACGAAACCTAAACCTAATTTCACTTTAAACTAAAACTAAACACCTAAAACTTAAAAATAAGGCCCTAACCTTAATCCTAAACCCTAATCCATAATCTAACCACTAATCCTAAAACATAAAAACTATCTAAAAATATATCCCTAACTAGAAAATTAAAACCTAAACCCTAACCAAATATGAAATGAACTCGACACCCTTTTTCTTGCCTTTTTAACCCATTTTAAGCAACCAAGTACTCAAGCAAGATCCTAGAACCTAATTATGACATCACCAAGTAGTTTTACAAGCACCTTATCACCAACCCTTAAGTTCCAAGGCTTCTAGACACCTCCTTGTACCTAAAACCCCTCCAACACCTTCCACCTTGCAAATCTACACTCCATAGCCCTCAATACTCACCCTAGGCCATCCTTAGTCATCTATCTACAGCTCCTAACCCTTAGCCACCAAGAAAACTTGGCCAACAAGGGTCTTGAGCCCTATAAATAGCCGAATCCGTGCACCCTTTCAAAACATACCTCAAATCTTCATTACATACACAAATGGAGTTCTAGCTCAGCCAAGGAAGAAGTATAAGATCCCTAAGCTTATAATAGAAGCCAAGAAGCAAGAAAAACAAAGTCTTGAAGGCATTTCTAGGCGTATGAGTCATAAAAACCCATTTCGACCTATTTAACTCACGTAAGCTTAAGAACTTGTTCCATAAACTTATAATCTGTATTATAATGTTCATAATACTCTTAAGATCATATATTAACTCTTGTTTGAAGCTTTTGAATCCTCAAAACCATGGTTTTTTATTAAAACCTAAAATGGACCCTGTTTTGTCTGATTTTCTTGCTAACGAATCCTTTTTCTAAACTTTTGTTATGTTAGAACATCTTATTTTAGGCTTTTTCTAATAAGTTATAACCTTGCACATATCATTTGGGATTCTTAAAATAGCTTTGCTGGGCTTTTTGGACTTGTTTTGCAAATATTTCCATGCATATGGGTATATATCATAACTTTTTGAAATTTATAACTATAGGGGCTAAAATATCATTATTATAAAGTTATAACTATAAGGACCTATTTTGCCAAGTTTCAAAGTTAAAGGTTTAAAATTTATTTACTTTATATATAAAGCCCCCTCCTCCTCCCCTCATCTCTCCTAAAACGTTGTAAAAAGTTTATAAACAGGGTATTTATGGAATTTTGCAAACTTAATAATTAATAAAATATAATATTTTATATAAACTTTTAAAATATGTATTATATTATAAACTTGACTTTTTATTAAACCCGACACATTTATCGATTTATAATCATAAATCGAAGCTATATTTCGTTATATATTTAACAAAATTTATTATCAACTAACTTTTGGAGAAACTTAAAATCTTATCGTATCACGTTACTAGGGAATTTCATATGAAGGGTTTCATTTGAGTTTTTGTTTTGATGAGTTTGATGGGTTTACGATTTAAAGTGCCCGGGCTCCTTATTAATCGATTTACTACATGGCCTCTGATTATGATAGCCCGAAATCGATACAATATTTCTATAATTTAATAAATCAAAGATATACGTTAAACTTTATGAAGTTTGAAATATAAACTATTCACACTAAGACTTGACATATGCACCCAGGTTTGCGTGGTTGAAGCCGTTTACTTTTCACTTGATATACTTTTGCCATCAATTAGATTTCCCTATACTGTTAAGGTGAGTTCATAGCCTCACTTTTAAATCTTCTATTTCATAAACTCGTGAGGGGGATACATGCGATAAACCATGAATACAAGTGTTTTCTAAATGTATTCTATCCTGAAATATTATTGCATCTGTTCTCTAAGTCCCTTTATGCAAAAGCCTCCCACCATCATGGGACAATTATTCTCTTGCAGATGTGAACGCGAATATTGTGAATAGGCCTATTGGGATTGACGAATCCCGTTTATGTTAGCCGGATAGGTAACCAAACGCACTATATTTGAAACTCATAGGTATATGGCAATTACCTACATGGGGGCCATTATCTTTATATATATCATTATTGATATATACACTAGTCAGTTTGAGTGCCATGAGCTTAGACGCAATAATACTATTTTCCATAATAATTGTACTCATTGCAATTATTACACTTATGGGTGTATAACAACGTAACCCACTCTTATGATGACTTGTATTCACACTATTTATTATAAACCTATGAATTTCACTCAACCATTGTGTTGACCTTTTTAGCATGTTTATCTTAGGTAACTGAACATCTTATGGCACGGAGTGGCACGGACTTGAAGATGGCTAAACTGTTATCATTCAAACTTTATGTTTTCATGTAGATTTTGGGACCTCTGTTTGTAAAAACTCTGATGAAATAATGAATGATAACTTATCTTTTAAAAACGTCTCTTTCGAGTCGCTTTCTATGATTATGACTGTTGTACTATGAAATAATACCTCAAATTAGCTTCCGCTGCTATATGTCAAAAATGAGGATGTTATAAATGTGGACCTTATTCTCACCATATCGTCTCTTTTGGAAATGATTTCAAACTAATTATGGTCTAAACCGGGTTTACTTTATATGAATAAAGACATAATTTATTTGTCACCAATAATAATAATAAAATCCTTAGAGGATTTAGGAATAACGGGAGTGAAAAGTTAAGTTTTAATTTACATAATTAGCATTTATGAGTAGTGTTAGCATCTAATCTTATATTTGGCTATGATTTCGTTTTAAGCTTAGTTTGGGGATTATGAAAAGTCGAGAATGATGAACTCTAGTTTTTATAACTTTAGGATAAATTTTATTTATCTTTTTCTTTTATTTAATAATTGGTTTTTTATTTAACGGGGGCGTTTTCAAAATAAATGATTTTTGAACCTTTTAATGGACCTTTTATGTTCTTGTTTGATTGTGAGGGGTCATAAGTTAAAAAGGGGATTTAATTATTTATTTCCAGGCGTGTTTTATTTACATTGCGTGTGGGACCAACAATGGCTTAGTGTGGGAGAGTTTGATGTGTGTTAAAACACACATCTTTTATACCCTGTAAAACACTATTAATCGGACTAAAAATGTTAAAATATGGATAATTATCTTGCAAATATGTTTGTTTGGTATTTTTATGTCTTGCAGGTAAAAGGATTGAAAGCGGAGCAAAAACGGGTAATTACGGGTTCGTTTCAATCAAGAGTGCTTAATAATCATGATCAAGACAAATTCGTGAAAAGTCCTCGAGCATGCCATTGGAAAGAGCACGAGAAAACGAGTCCATCGGTGCCTTCGGATCTTATTGGGCCAGGCCGTAACCCATTTTATGGGCCGGGCCAGCCCAAACAAGCAAAAGCCCTACAATTATTGCTTAAGGCCCAGTATGATTTAATAAAAATATGAAGTTGATGATTGTAAAACCCTAAAATCAGAACAAGTGCAAAATTACCAAAATACCCCTAATGTCAGAAAATTTAATAAAAGCATGAATAAAATTCAATCAAAGTGTTATAAATTATGAAGTACATCATGTGACAAGTATGAAATTTATATAAGATTAAAATATCTTATATTATGCAAGAAAAATAATTATTTCTTATATATATGTATTTTGCCGAAATAATTATAAGTTAATTACTTATATTATACAATTAAATATAAAATAAAATAGGGAAATTATGAAATATTTTTAGGCAAAATTAATATCTGATTTTATCCTTTAAAAAAGCCCAAAATCTCGGCATTTTCTTTAATATATCTTTTATATACATTTTTTCATTTGTAAATTCATTTTAAAACCATTTCCAAAACCCTAAAAAATTTAAGAGGCGGCTCCATAATTTTTCACAGCAAGGGACGATTTTTCTAGGGTTCTTGGAGATCAAAGGAAGCTAGGAAAATTGCTGGTTCATTGGGTTAAGGTGTGGTTTGATTTATGGTACTCATTTGACTCGAAAATCCTTCATAAATTCATAAAATCATCAACAATTGTCAAAGGTATTTTTACAACTCAAGTTTCATCATTTTAATTCATTATGTTTCATGAGAAAAATTATTAGGCATGATCTAGGGGTCGATTTAGATTTATCATGTTCTAAACCCTAATTTTTAGCAAGAAATGAAATCGGCATGTAAATAATTATTACCAATGATTTTATATTTTTCTCAGCTTGTATACATCATGTATAGGTCAGATAAAATGCTAAATAAATTTTAGAGGAACTCGAAATAATTATTGTGGAATTTTCAATTCTTGCCGATTTTGAATTATGAAGGAAATGAAGAAATAAATTGGAAAACGAATTAGGGTTAGGGTTTTTATATTTTTGATCTATAGAGTCACACCAATACCTTGCTAATGAATATAGAAAAATTCTGTAATTATGGGGGGAGAAAATTTTAATTAGGGTTCTTGTGCATTTCTATTGATTACGAATTTATGTTTTTAAAAGTATAAGGGGGTGTTTTGTAATTTCTGAAACTTTGGGGCTGATTATGGCATGTTAATATAATGTATAGATTCTGAGAAAAATAAGTGGAAGGGTATAAATTGTCATTTGATAATTGTTATGGGTTAAACATGATTAATTATATATAATTATATATATAATTCGAACTTGTATTTAAAACTAGGGACTAAAAGTGTAAATATGAAATGTACAAGGTCTATGATCAGTAAATTAAAAGTTTATGTATGAAAATACCATATTTGATATTATAAGGGCTTGTTGTGCAAAAAATGGATAATTAAGATCATGTTTAATTAAATTAATAAACTAAAAGGGACTAATTACGTTAAAATTATGTAAGATCAAGGATTATGGATTTAAATACAGAAAGAAATTGAAAACCTGTTAATTATAGAAACATGCTATTTATGGAAAACTTACTTTATAGAAACATGAAGTTTAGAAGAAACATCTATTTATGGAAACTTATATGTATAGAGTAAAACCTCCCCATGCTTTAATTATAGAACATGCTATTTATGAAACCTGCTATTTATAGAAACCTGCTATTATAGAAACCTGCTATTTTTAGAAACCTGGCTAATTTATAGAAACTGCTATTGTTAGAAAGCTATTGTTGGAAGTTTAATTATGGAAACTTATTTAAATCAGGGAAGTTATCATTTATGAAAGTTAATTAATTAAGGAAAGGTTCTATGGTTGAAACTTACTATAATTAGAAAGCTGCTATTTTTTGAAATACCCACTATAACAAGAATTCTAATCATGAAAACATATTAATCATGGAATGTTAATCATGGTATCATACGTACTTATCAAGGAATCATGCTAATTATAGAAAAGTTTACCCTAAAAATAGAAGTTACTAAAAATAGAAAGTTGCTAAAAATAGAAAGTTGCTAAAAATGGAAAGAAACCTTTATCATGAATCAAGTAACCTTATATTGTCCTTTTAAAATTGTAGATGCATTAAGCTGGAGTAGCTTCCATCTTTTATCCATCTCTTTCGTTACTGCCTGGACCATAAGGTAGGATATTCCGTCCTTTCAGTAAGGACAGTCTTCTTTTCATGATTCATCCCCAGAACTGCATGCTTCCCATGTTATGTCTTTTGCAATGATCCTTTGCATGTTTGATTTCAAGACTTATTCTATTGCCGAGCTATCTTACGCGAAGACATGATTACATGACTTAACCACATAGTCATGGAGGTACATGAACGTGACACAGGATGGCACCTGTGGCACAGACTCTTTCCGCTTGTTTGAGAGGATTTACTCGGCCGTCCCTTTTCTGTTTACCAGATTATATTCCAAGTTGGCCATTATTTTCAGGGGCTGTATGGGTGCATCCTAGTTTACATGTTTACACGTTCATGGTGATTGGTTGGTGTGTGCTCTACATCCCATCACATTGGAGCTGATCCCTCCACACATATTATTATAAGAGGTCACCCACTCTATTACATGTTGAGGCAGCCCCTACTATTTTAATGCATGTATTCACGACTTTATTATTCTGCAAATGTTTGATTATATAAGCTCGTGGCATTCTATATTATCTATGTTTATACTATCCATGATATCTCATGACATCTTTGATTTCACGTTACATGTAATAATGTTTATTTCATATTCCTTCTGATGTAATTCTCCAGGTTTCCTCATGACACTCATGTCTTTCGCTGCTTTATACTATATTATCCTAAGATTCATACTTATTACCTTTACATTGTTATTATATCCGTTCAATGAGCGTTATGCTCCTAGCCGTATTTCTTTTCTCTTTCTTATACGGCCGGTATCTAGTGGGAGATTGGGCTTGAGAGAGTGTGTGCTTTGGAAGTGACCATTTTGACTTCCTTTCTTTTTATAGACAGACACTTTGTTGTGCTTACTATCTTGGACAATGTTTTTGTCCTTAGACTTCTTTTGTTATTCATGTTGGTCTCATAATTCGGGTGCGATGTTTGATTCCGGCTGTCCACCTTGTTAGATGTTATCATTTAGGACTTTATGCCTTTATTATGCTTTGTATTTTTTTTTTTTGTTTATGTACACCATGATTCAAATTAGTTAATTGTATAAAACTTTTTCTTTTAATAAAAATCATAAGACCACTTATTTATTTTCACTCACAATAAACTTAACATGATCAATCATGTTTGACCATAACTTTAAAGGATCATTTTCCCTTTGAACAAATGAATAAAAAGAAAGAAAATAATGTAAGTATTGTGTGGCAAGTGAAACAACCTCACGTGCTCCTCTATTAAATCATTCAACCTCACGTGCCCCTCCATTATTTCTTTTTTGGCAAATCAATTCGCGACACGTGGCATGCCTTTATTGATGGATCCATTTTGAAGTTGCGTTAATTGTACAAGGTGGGATAAGGCCAATAATTGGCTTATAAGTGAAGCAATCATCAAACCGAAAATGACTATGATACCCCTTGATCTTGGACTATAATTGGCTGGCTCAATGAAAGGACGAATATTACCTCACTCTACTTTTGTTATAAAATGGAGCACTCTTCAGGAGTTTTAGGATTTAAAAAAAATAATGTAGTGTAGATTTAGTTTTCTAGCTTATTTCTAAATGTCTTAGCTTATTTCAATTTTTGTAAGAGCTGTTCCAGCTTATTACGAGCTTATTTGTAAACAGTTTATAAGCTTTTTAACGAGAGATGAAGATTTTTGGTAATGATACTTAATGCTTATTATTGTGTTTTTTTTTCTTTTTTTTCTTTTCTTTCTTTTCCTTAGCTTATTTCGCATAAGCTCTTGTGAGCTTATTGTCTTCATAGCTTATTTCCACAATCTAATAAGCTCTCTTGTGGCTTAATGAATCTAGTTCTAAGCTTATGGTACCTTAATAAGCCTTGGCATATTAGATTTTCCTTTTCCTCTCTTAATTTTGGTTCGAGTAAGATTATATAGCTTATTTGTGATTTATTTTTCTAGCTTATTACCAAACCTGGAATAAGCCTCTCTAATAGCTTATTCGGGTTGGTTGTAAGCTCATAAATCAACATAAGCTTCAGCTTATTTAAGTTTTTCTTTTTCTTTTTTTTTCTTTTTTTTCTTTTTTTTAGATTGCTTATAGCTTATTAGCTCGATTCGAATGATTAAAAAAAAGTCATGTGTGCTTATTCAGTTTTGAGGATTGCTTATTATTGATGATAGGCGTAAACTTTGTTTCGATGTTAGTTTGTTGAAGTCGAATCTCGTTCTAGCTTACTTAGTTTGATTTAGTCAAAAAGTTTAAAAGCTAAATCTAGAACTTAATCGTTGCTTGCTTTAGATAAGGTGTTTTGTGTTAGCTTATCATTAATTTGGCTTATTCGGTTCTAGTTTAGCTTATTAGAGTTATAGTTTTAGCGTAAAAATTGTGGAACTTGTTTTTTCTACTCGTTATACCATCTGAAATCTTAGCCCAAACTCGAAATCCACTGTTGGGCCGTGTGGTTGGTTTATTAATCTTGGGCTTTCGTTAGGTTTCTGCTTAGGCTCATAGATTGGCTAGTTTAGTTATTGGGCTCATTTAGCTATTGGGCCTGCGTATAGTATTTAGGAATTGCATATTGTAATTGTTATAACTGTTAGTGTGTTAACAGTATATGTTTTGTGTTGTATTTTTGGTATCGGGTCAACTCATGAGGCGTGGAGTTTAATGGTTTATTTAGCTAGACCGAATTTGATTATTTGCTTTAGCTAAATAAATCGGGTGGTATTCGTTTAATTGCGGGTGTTCAATTCGGTTCAATTTCCTATCCTTTTTCAATTAATTAGTGTAACTTAGTTTAAAATGTTTAGCTTTGCTTATTTGATTGTTATGCTTAGTGGGTAGTTTTATTAGTGCTTGTTAAGTGATAATGTGAATTGGGAATTAAGTGTGGATTGTAAAAAGGCTTGTTAATTAATAATCTTCGATTATTTAGATTTGTGGTTTAAATATTTTAAAGGGCAAAATCTGTAAAAATAGTTAAACTACACATCTAGTAATTAATATCATTTTAAGAGATTTTTGTCAAAATAAGTCAACGTTGTGAGATAATTATCTTTTCTAAGAGAATTAATTCGTTAATTAACCTTAATTCACACTTAATGAACTTTTCACATCACTTAGTAAGCATTTTCATTTTAATAATTTTTTAGATCTTTTTAGCTTAATTCTTGTAGGTTAATTGCTTAG